>JAWZSU010000072.1:53987-81735 GCA_038380795.1 Pyrocephalus nanus
CAAAAAAAAAATTCTCCCCCCCCTTAAAATCCTCAATTCTCCCTAAATCCTGCTCTGTCCCCCCCCCCAAAAATTCTCTCTCCCCCCAAGAAATTCTCTCCCCCTCCCCAAAATCCACCCTCAAATCCCCCTTTTTTCCCCAAAATAAACCCTGATTTTATAACAATTTGTAGTGTGAGTTTTAACCCCCCCCCAAAAAAACTTCCCCCTCCCCCCTCCCCAAAATTTAGGGGGGGTTAAATCCACCCACCCCCCCCAAAAAAAATCATCCCCCATCCTGCTGACCAATCAACCACCTCCTTTTTTATTTGGGGGGGCCCCCCCAGACCCCCCCTCACTCAGAACAAACCACGGGGGGGGGGGAACACACCCCAAAAATTGGGGGGGGGGGGAACACCCCAAAAATTGGGGGGGGGGGGGGAGAAAAACAAAGCCCCCTCCCCCCATTTGGCATCTTTTTGGGGGGGGAGGGGAAGGGGGGGGAGGGGATTGACCCCCCCCTAAATCCCCCACCCCTCCCCCACCCCGAGGGGCATCAGAACCCCCCCAAAACCCCAAAAATTTGGGGGGGGGAGGGGACACTCAGGGGGTGTCACCTTGTCCCTTGTGGAAGAGATAAATCGGCCTCTGGAAGCCTGGGGGGAGGGGAAAAAAAAAGGGGGAGGGGTTAAAAAGGGGGGGGGTCCCATTTTGGGTGGTCCACCCCTCCCCCACAAATTGGGGACCCTCCCCCCACCCCACCCACACCTAAAACAACCCCCCCCAAATTTGGGGAGTCAACTCCTTTTGGGATCCTCAAACCCTCCCTTGGATTTTGGGGGTCAGGGGGTATTTTTGGGGCATTTTGGGGGTATTTTGGGGGGTCAGGGGTATTTTGAGGGGTATTTTGGGGGTCAGGGTGTATTTTGGGGGGTATTTTGGGGGTCAGGGGTGTTTTGGGGGGTATTTTGGGGGTATTTTGGGGGTCAGGGTGCATTTTAGGGGTATTTTGGGCATCAGGGGGTATTTTGGGGGTATTTTAGGGGTATTTTGGGGGTTATTTTTGGGGGTCAGGGTGTATTTTAGGGGTATTTTAGGGATATTTTGGGGGTATTTTAGGGGTATTTTGGGGTCTCCCTCACCTTTGGAGCTGTGCTGGGGGGGTCAGGGTGTATTTTGGGGATATTTTGGGTGTCAGGGTGTATTTTAGGGATATTTTGGGGGTCAGGGTGTATTTTAGGGGTATTTTAGGGATATTTTGGGGGTATTTTAGGGATATTTGGGGTCTCTCACCTTTGGAGCTGTGCTGGGGAGGGCCAGGGTGTATTTTGGGGGTATTTTGGGGGTCAGGGGGTATTTTGGGATGTTTTGAGGGTCAGAATGTATTTTAGGGGTATTTTGAGAGGTATTTTGGGGGTCAGGGTGTATTTTAGGGATATTTTAGGGGTATTTTTGGGGTCAGGGTGTATTTTAGGGGTATTTTAGGGGTATTTGGGGGATGTTTTGGGGCTCAGGGTGTATTTTAGGGATATTTGGGGTCTCTCTCACCTTTGGAGCTGTGCTGGGGGGGTCAGGGTGTATTTTAGGGATATTTTAGGGTCTCTCTCACCTTTGGAGCTGTGCTGGGGGGTCAGGGTGTATTTTAGGGATATTTTAGGGATATTTTAAGGATATTTAGGGTCTCTCTCACCTTTGGAGCTGTGCTGGGGGGGTCAGGGTGTATTTTAGGGATATTTTAGGGTCTCTCTCACCTTTGGAGCTGTGCTGGGGGGTCAGGGTGTATTTTAGGGATATTTTAGGGTCTCTCTCACCTTTGGAGCTGTGCTGGGGGGTCAGGGTGTATTTTAGGGATATTTTAAGGATATTTTGGGGTCTCTCTCACCTTTGGAGCTGTGCTGGGGGGGTCAGGGTGTATTTTAGGGATATTTTAGGGTCTCTCTCACCTTTGGAGCTGTGCTGGGGGGTCAGGGTGTATTTTAGGGATATTTTAGGGTCTCTCACCTTTGGAGCTGTGCTGGGGGGTCAGGGTATATTTTAGGGATATTTTAGGGATATTTTAAGGATATTTAGGGTCTCTCTCACCTTTGGAGCTGTGCTGGGGGGTCAGGGTGTATTTTAGGGATATTTTAGGGATATTTTAAGGATATTTAGGGTCTCTCTCACCTTTGGAGCTGTGCTGGGGGGTCCCCAGGAGCTCGAAACGCTCGAAGCCCACCTCGGGGGAGGTCAGGTAGGCCGGGAACTGCTCCGGCCTCAGCCGGACCCGCTGGTAATTCCGGAACGTCGTCTCCTTTGGGGGGGTCAGGGGGGGATTTGGGGGGGTCAGGGGGGATTTGGGGGGGGTTTTGAGACCCCCAAACCAACAGCCCTTCCCTGATTTTATTTCTGCCCCCAAATCCTGCTGTGAACCCTCTGAGGGTATCTCCAAACCCCCCTGTGATCCCCTCCCTTCCCCGCAAAAAGGACCCCATAAAGATCTCCCCCCACTCTGATCCCCCTCCCCCTTTAAAAAAAAAACCAAAAAACAAAAAACCCCAAAAAAACAAAAAAAACCCAAAAGCCAAAAAAGCAAAAAAACACACGAAAAAACACAAACAAAAAAAAAAACCAAAAAACCCCACACAAAATAAAAGAAAAAAAAAAAAACCAAGCAAAACAAACAAAAAAAAAAACCCACAAAAAAAACCAAAAAAAAACCCCAAACCAAAACAAAACAAAAAAACACAAAAAACCACACAAAAAAAGAAAAAAAAACCAACCAAAAAAAAAACCACAAAAAAACCACACAATAAAAGAAAAAAAAAACCCAAACAAAACCAAAAAAAAAAAAAAACCAAACAAAAAAACCACACACACACAAAAAAAAACCAAAAAAAAAAAAAAAAAACAAAAAACACAAAACACCGCTGGTCACCCCTCCCCCAAACCCCACAAGACCCCCTCCCCTTTAACCCCTCCTTTTAACCCCCCCCCCAAATCCCTCCCATTCACCCCCTTTACGACCTCCCCACCCCCCACACCCCAATAATCCCCCATTTTTCCCCCCCACCCCAATAATCCCCCATTTCCCCCCACACCCCAATAATTCCCCATTTCCCCCCACACCCCAATAATCCCCCATTTTTCCCCCCCACCCCAATAATTCCCCATCTCCCCCCCACACCCCAATAATCCCCCATTTCCCCCCACACCCCAATAATCCCCCATTTCCCCCCCCACCCCAATAATCCCCCATTTTCCCCCCACACCCCAATAATCCCCCATTTCCCCCCACACCCCAATAATTCCCCATTTCCCCCCACACCCCAATAATTCCCCATTTCCCCCCCCACCCCAACAATCCCCCATTTTTCCCCCCCACCCCAATAACTCCCCATCTCCCCCCCACACCCCAATAATCCCCCATTTTTCCCCCCCACCCCAATAATCCCCCATTTCCCCCCACACCCCAATAATTCCCCATTTCCCCCCACACCCCAATAATTCCCCATTTCCCCCCACACCCCAATAATCCCCCATTTTCCCCCCCCACCCCAATAATCCCCCATTTCCCCCCACACCCCAATAATCCCCCATTTTTCCCCCCACACCCCAATAATTCCCCATTTTCCCCCCACACCCCAATAATTCCCCATCTCCCCCCCACACCCCAATAATTCCCCATTTTCCCCCCACACCCCAATAATCCCCCATTTCCCCCCACACCCCAATAATTCCCCATTTTCCCCCCACACCCCAATAATTCCCCATTTCCCCCACACCCCAATAATTCCCCATTTCCCCCCACACCCCAATAATCCCCCATTTTCCCCCCACACCCCAATAATTCCCCATTTCCCCCCCCACACCCCAATAATCCCCCATTTTTCCCCCCACACCCCAATAATCCCCCATTTCCCCCCCCACCCCAATAATCCCCCATTTTTCCCCCCACACCCCAATAATCCCCCATTTCCCCCCCCACCCCAATAATCCCCCATTTCCCCCCACACCCCAATAATTCCCCATTTCCCCCCCACACCCCAATAATTCCCCATTTCCCCCCAGACTCACGGTGAGCCCCTTGCGTTTCCGGTAGGACCCCCAGGGTTGGGGTTCGAGCAGGAGGAGCCCCCCGGGCCGGAGGTGCCGGAACGCCCTCCGGAAAAGCCTCTTGAGCCCCTCGTCCCCCCAGTTGAGCTGAACCCACTTGGTGAGAGAGAGTAGCAGCAGCACATCAAACTCGGGGTGCTGTGCCTGCACCAGCTCCTCCCGCTCCAGCACGTAGTTACCCTGGGGGGGGAAATTGGGGGGGGGTCAGGGAGTCACTGGGGGGGACTGGGAGGGACTGGGAATCACTGGGAATCATTGGGGGGGCACTGGGAGAGAACTGGGGGTGCTGGGCCTGCACCAGCTCCTCCCGCTCCAGCACGGAGTTACCCTGGGGGGGGAAATTGGGAGGGGTCAGGGAGTCACTGGGAGTCACTGGGGGGGACTGGGAGGGACTGGGAATCACTGGGGGGGCACTGGGAGAGAACTGGGGGTGCTGGGCCTGCACCAGCTCCTCCCGCTCCAGCACGTAGTTACCCTGGGGGGGGAAATTGGGAGGGGTCAGGGAGTCACTGGGAGTCACTGGGGGGGACTGGGAGGGACTGGGAATCACTGGGGGGGCACTGGGAGAGAACTGGGGGTGCTGGGCCTGCACCAGCTCCTCCCGCTCCAGCACGGAGTTACCCTGGGGGGGGAAATTGGGAGGGGTCAGGGGGTCACTGGGAGTCACTGGGGGGGACTGGGAATCACTGGGAATCATTGGGGGGGCACTGGGAGAGAACTGGGGGTGCTGGGCCTGCACCAGCTCCTCCCGCTCCAGCACGGAGTTACCCTGGGGGGGGAAATTGGGGGGGGGTCAGGGGGTCACTGGGAGTCACTGGGGGGGACTGGGAGGGACTGGGAATCACTGGGGGGGCACTGGGAGAGAACTGGGGGTGCTGGGCCTGCACCAGCTCCTCCCGCTCCAGCACGGAGTTACCCTGGGGGGGGAAATTGGGGGGGGGTCAGGGGGTCACTGGGAGTCACTGGGGGGGACTGGGAATCACTGGGAATCACTGGGAATCATTGGGGGGGCACTGGGAGAGAACTGGGGGTGCTGGGCCTGCACCAGCTCCTCCCGCTCCAGCACGGAGTTACCCTGGGGGGGAAATTGGGAGGGGTCAGGGGGTCACTGGGGGGGACTGGGGGGGACTGGGAATCACTGGGAATCATTGGGGGGGCACTGGGAGAGAACTGGGGGTGCTGGGCCTGCACCAGCTCCTCCCGCTCCAGCATGGAGTTACCCTGGGGGGGGAAATTGGGGGGGGGTCAGGGGGTCACTGGGAGTCACTGGGGGGGACTGGGAATCACTGGGGAGGCACTGGGAGAGAACTGGGGGTGCTGGGCCTGCACCAGCTCCTCCCGCTCCAGCACGGAGTTACCCTGGGGGGGAAAAATTTGGGGGGGTCAGGGGGTCACTGGGAGTCACTGGGAGAACCGGGGGGGCACCAGAAACCCCCCTGAGGGACTGGGAGTCACTGGGAGAGAACTGGGAGTCATTGGGAAAGAACTGGAGACACTGGGAATCATTGGGGGGGCACTGGGAGAGAACTGGGGGTGCTGGGCCTGCACCAGCTCCTCCCGCTCCAGCACGGAGTTACCCTGGGGGGGAAAAATTTGGGGGGGGCAGGGGGAACTGGGAGTCACTGGGAGAACCGGGGGGGCACCAGAAACCCCCCTGAGGGACTGGGAGTCACTGGGAGAGAACTGGGAGTCATTGGGAAAGAACTGGAGACACTGGGAATCACTGGGGGGGCACTGGGAGAGAACTGGGGGTGCTGGGCCTGCACCAGCTCCTCCCGCTCCAGCACGGAGTTACCCTGGGGGGGCAATTTGGGGGGTCTCAGGGGGATGAGGGGGGTCTCAGGGGGCACCAGGACCACCCCCTGATGGACTGGGAGTCACTGGGGGTATACTGGGAGAGAACTGGGGGCACTGGGAGAGAAGCAGCTCCTCACTGGTCCAAAATGGAGTTACCCTGGGGGGGCAATTTTGGGGGGGGTCTCAGGGGCTGGGGGGGGTCTCAGGGGTCAGTCAGGGGGGCTGGGAGTTGTTGGGGTGACCATGAACCCCCCCCCAAGGAATTTTTTTGGGGTGGGGGGCGTGGTCATCCTTAACCCCACCCCCCCTTTCAGCCCCTCCCATCACCACTTTAAACTTTTTAGGGGACCCTTAAATTCTCTTTTCGTCCCCCAAAACCCCACCAAGACCCCCCCAAAACCCACCCCAACCCCCCCCCATCATTGCCCCATATCCCACCCCAGACCCCCCCAAACCCCACCAAGACCCCCCAAACCCCACCAAGAGCCCCTCCCACCCTTCCCAGAGACCCCTTAACCTTATTGTGACCCCTCCACATCCCCCAAACCCATCCCAGACCCCCTCCCACCCTTCCCAGAGACTCCCTAACCCTATTATGACCCTTTCAGACCCCCCAAACCCCCTCCAGGCCCCCCCAAACCCCCTCTAGCCCCCCCAAACCCATCCTTGACCCCCTCCCACCCTTCCCAGATTCCCCCTAACCCTCTTATGACCCCTTTAGACCCCCCAAACCCTCTCTAGGCCCCCCAAACCCATCCCTGGCCCCTTCTCACCCTTCCTAGAGACCTCCTAACCCTCGTGACCCTTTCAGACCCCCAAACCCCCCTTTAGACCCCCCCAAACCCCACCAAGAGCCCCCTGAACCCCCCCAAACCCATCCTTGACCCCTTCTTACCCTTCCCAAAGGCTTCCTAACCCTCTTGTGACCCCTTTAGACCCCCCAAACCCATCCCTGACCCCCTCCCACCCTTCCCAGATTCCCCCTAACCCTCTTGTGACCCTTTCAGACCCCCAAACCCCCTCCAGGACCCCGTAAAGCCCCCCCAGACCCCCTCCCACCCTTCCCAGATGCCCCCTAACCCTCTTGTGACCCCTTTCAGACCCCCCAAACCCCCCTTTAGACCCCCCAAACCCCATCCAAGAGCCCCCTAAAGCCCCCCCAGACCCCCTCCCACCCTTCCCAGATGCCCCCTAACCTTATTATGACCCTTTCAGACCCCCCAAACCCCATCCAAGAGCCCCCTGAGCCCCCCCAAACCCATCCTTGACCCCCTCCCACCCTTCCCAGACACCCCTAACCCTCTTGTGACCCTTTAGACCCCCCTTTAGACCCCCCCCAAACCCCCTCCACGCTCCCCCAAACCCCCTCTAGAACCCCCCAAACCCATCCCTGACCCCCTCCCACCCTTCCCAGATGCCCCCTAACCCTCTTGTGACCCCTTTAGACCCCCCAAACCCACCCCCTGACCGCCTCCCAGACCCCCCAAACCCATCCCTGACCCCCTCCCACCCTTCCCAGATGCCCCCTAACCCTCTTGTGACCCCTTTAGACCCCCCAAACCCACCCCCTGACCGCCTCCCAGACCCCCCAAACCCATCCCTGACCCCCTCCCACCCTTCCCAGATTCCCCCTAACCCTCTTCTGACCCCTTTAGACCCCCCCAACCCCCTCCAGACTCCCCCAAAAAAAAAAACAAAACTCACCGTGACAAACACCACGTTGTGCGGGAACTCATCCGCCCCTGGCCCGTCGGGAGGAAGCTGCGGGGCCGCGATTGGACCCCGGCTGGCCGAAAGGGCGGCGGGGAACCCTTTCCTCTCCCCTCCCTGCCCTTCCCCGAGCCCCTCGGACAGGTAATGACGGATGTTCTGGCGCGCCGAGCGCACGAGCCGCCCGTCAATGTCCATCCCCACGACCCTGCGGGGCCCCCAGCGCTTGGCGATGCTGAGGGTCAGGTGGCCCACGTTGCACCCCACGTCCAGCACCTCCTTCCCCGCGAACCACTCCGGCCTCAGCACCCGCAGCCGCGGGTCCTCCACGTCGGGGTTGCGGTACCCGTAGTATTTGCAGTAATTCCCGTACTGGAATTTACGCTCCTGGCGCCGGGGGGCTTTGCCGGCGGGCGGTTTGCCCGCTTTCTCCTGGGGGTTTTTCTCCTGTTGCTGCTGAGGAGGAGGAGGAGGAGGAGGAAGGGGTTTCTCGTGGGTTTGGGGGGCTTCGGATTTGCTGCAAGTCCGTCTGCGCTTGCGGTGGCGGCCGGTGGGGCCGGGCTCTGGCGGGGGCTCCTCGGGGCCGCTACCACCGGTGTTATTCCCGGCGGCGCTGGCGCTGTTCCTGGCGCTGTTAGCCCGCTGCTGGGCGCGGTGCCGGTGCCTCCTGCGGCCGCTCTTGGCGGGGCTCGCCAGCCGCACCTCGGGCCCGTCGTCGCCGGGCGCGTTGAGGCTGAGCGGGTCGGTGATGTCCCTGGGCACCAGGATCTCCACGGGGTCCCTGCCCCTCGCGGGAAGCGGCGAGGACTGCGGGGTGCGCGCGTTGAGCGCCCGGCTCACCTCCTCGTCCAGGAGGCTGTTGAGGTTGAGGGGGTCGAAGATGTTCCCGCCGAGCAGGAACTCCGAGGGCAGCACCGGCCCGCACTCCGAGGCCGCGCGGCGACGCCGCTTCCACGCCGGCTGCTTGGCCCCGCAGCTGCCCCGCCGCTTGCCGCCGGTGGCGCGGAGGCCGTTGCGGGGCCGGGGGGCATCGGGGGGTCTCTGAGGGGCCGCGGGGGGCGGCGGAGGCGGCACCAGGAAGGCCTCGGGCGCCGCCGCCGCCATGGCGGCCCGGCCCGCGCCTGCGCGCTGAGCCGCCCCGCCCCCGCGCATGCGCCGGGGCCGCGCGGGAGAGGGAGGAGCCCCCGCCGAGGTTCCGCTCCCGCCGCCTCCGAACCCGCGATGGACACGCCGCGCCCGCCCCGCCGGGGTTTTATAGCGGGAGGGGAGGGGCCTAGAGAGGGGCACGCCCCGAAAGGGGGAGGAGCGCAAGGGAGCGGCCAATGGGGAGGGAGGCCTCGCGAGAGGCGGCCAATAGGAGGAGTGGGTTCGGGGTGGAGGGCGGGGGGCCTGAAGGGATGGGGGTGGCTGCGCAGAGCGCCTGATGGAAACGCGCGGGAGGCGGCGGGGGGGGGGGGGAGATGGCGAAGGCACCGGAGGGACGGAGGGAGAGGGGAGAGAGGCGATGAGGGGGTTGGGGTGCACGGGAAAGGGGAGGGAGGGGAAAGCGGCGGGGAGGCGGCGCGGAGGGAGACGAGGGGGCCTCGCGGCTAGCGGGAGGGTGCCGGGAGTTGTAGTCCGCCGCCGCGGCCTCCGAGAGCCTCACCGCCTTCTCAATCCCCCCTTCCCAACCCCCGGCTTCATTAAAGCGCTGGGGTTTCCTCTGTGTCTGGGCCGCGCGATGACATCACCGCCTAGGCCGTGACGTCACAGAACCGACCGCTCCTCCCCCTCCCGGTAACGGCGAGAACGGCCCGCGGTTCCCCCCCCCCGCGGCCGCCAGGGGGCGATAAACACAAATCTCGCGAGAGCCGGGCGGAATCTCGCGCTACCCTTTCCCGCCATTTTTCCCCCCTCCCTTCCTTTCACGCGCCAGGGGGGGGTCACGTGACCCCCCCTTTTTTTTTCCCGCCTCGGTTTTCGCGCCCAATCGCTGGTCACGTGACCCCCCCTCGTTTTGAGGTAAAAGCCCCCAAAATCGGTTAAAAAAAAAAATTCAAACCCTCTCGGAACCCCCCACACTCCCCCAGCCACCTCCACAGGCGCCTGGGAGCTGCTTCTGAATGGTTTCAGGGTGGGGATTGGGTGACTTCCATTTTTTTTATTTTTAGGTTTTTTTGGGGGGATTTTTTTAGCCAATTTTTGATTTTTTTAACCGATTTTACACCCCTTTCTTTCCTCAGTTTTTTTTTACCCTCAGGGACACTTTCTGTTTGGAGTTCGGGGGGGGAGTGGAGTGGGGGTGGATTTGGGGGGTGAATTGGGTGGATTTCAGTGACTTTTATCAATTTTTCTCATTCCCTTTTCCCCTCAGGGACACTTCCTCTCCACGCACACTGCTTTCAGGTAGATTTTGAGTGAACTTTGGGGTTTGTTTTGTTTGGGTTTTTTTATTATTTTTTTGGGGGGGGCAGGATGGTTTTCACTCTTTTTTATCGATTTCTTTTTTTTTCCTCATTTTTCTCTCAGTTTTCCCCTCCTTTTTCCTCAGGGACACTTCCTCTCCACACACACACTGCTTTCAGGTAGATTTTGAGTGAACTTTGGGTTATTTTTTTTATTATTTTTTGGGGGGGCAGGATGGATTACACTCCTTTTTATTGATTTATATTTTTTTGCCTCATTTTTCCCTCAATTTTTCCCTCCTTTTCCTCAGGGACACTTCCTCTCCACACGCACTGTTTTCAGGTAGATTTTGAGTGAACTTTGGGAGATTTTTTTTATTATTATTATTTTGGGGGGGGGGATGGTTTTCACTCCTTTTTTTTGATTTTTTTTTCCTCATTTTTCCCTCAATTTTCCCCTCCTTTTTCCTCAGGGACACTTCCTCTCCACACACACACTGCTTTCAGGTAGATTTTGAGTGAACTTTGGGTTATTTTTTTTATTATTTTTTGGGGGGGCAGGATGGATTACACTCCTTTTTATTGATTTATATTTTTTTGCCTCATTTTTCCCTCAATTTTTCCCTCCTTTTCCTCAGGGACACTTCCTCTCCACACACACACTGCTTTCAGGTAGATTTTGAGTGAACTTTGGGAGATTATTTTGGTTTTATTTTTTTATTTTTTGGGGGAGGGGATAGATTTCACTCCTTATTATTGGTTTATTTTTTTTTTCCTCATTTTTCCCTCAATTTTTCCCACTCCTTTTTCCTCAGGGACACTTCCTCTCCACGCACTGCTTCCCGCCCTCCTCGTACTCCTGCTTGGAGATCCACATCTGCTGGAAGGTGCCCTGGGGACAAAAAAATGTTATTTTTTTTTTTTATTTAATTTTTATTTTGGGGAGGGGGTTCCCCTCAAAATTCCCCCCCAATCCATCCCAAATTTTTTTCCCCCCCTCCTCAGACTCACGAGCGAGGCCAGGATGGAGCCCCCGATCCAGGGGCTGAAGCGCCGCTCCATGGTGGAATTGCTGGCAATCAGCTTGAGCCGCATGCTCTGGGGACAGGGGGGGTAACTGGGAGCACTGGGAGGGGACTGGGGGCAACTGGGAACTTGCTGGGGAGGGCTGAGAGCAACTGGGAACCACTGGGAGTCACTGGGAGCCTCTGGGGGCCCAACTGGGGGGGACTGGGAGTCACTGGGGACCAAACTGGGGGGGACTGGGACTTACTTGGGGCAACTGGGAGTCACTGGGGGCAACTGGGAGTCACTGGGGGCAACTGGGAGCTTCTGGGGACCAAACTGGGGGGGACTGGGAGTCACTGGGGGCAACTGGGAGCTTCTGGGGACCAAACTGGGGGGGACTGGGAACCTCTAGGGGCAACTGGGAACTTGCTGGGGAGGGCTGAGAGCAACTGGGAACCGCTGGGAGTCAGTGGGAGCTTCTGGGGACCCAACTGGGGGGGACTGGGAGTCACTGGGAGCTTCTGGGGACCCAACTGGGGGGGACTGGGAGTCACTGGGAGCTTCTGGGGACCCAACTGGGGGGGACTGGGAGTCACTGGGGGGGACTGGGAGTCACTGGGGGCAACTGGGAGTCACTGGGGGGGACTGGGAGTTTCTGGGGACCAAACTGGGGGGGACTGGGAGTCACTGGGGACCCAACTAGGGGGGACTGGGAGTCACTTGGGGCAACTGGGAACTTGCTGGGGAGGGCTGAGAGCAACTGGGAACTGCTGGGAGTCACTGGGAGCCTCTGGGGACCCAACTGGGGGGGACTGGGAGTCACTGGGGGCAACTGGGAGCTTCTGGGGACCCAACTAGGGGGGACTGGGAGTCACTGGGGGCAACTGGGAACTTACTGGGGAGGGCTGAGAGCAACTGGGAACCACTGGGAGCCTCTGGGGACCCAACTGGGGGGGACTGGGAGTCACTGGGGGCAACTGGGAGCTTCTGGGGACCCAACTAGGGGGGACTGGGAGTCACTGGGGGCAACTGGGAACTTACTGGGGAGGGCTGAGAGCAACTGGGAACCACTGGGAGTCACTGGGAGCCTCTGGGGACCCAACTGGGGGGGACTGGGAGCCACTGGGGGCAACTGGGAGTCACTGGGGGGGACTGGGAGCTTCTGGGGAGCAAACTGGGGGGGACTGGGAGCTTCTGGGGACCCGACTGGGGGGGACTGGGAGCTTCTGGGGACCAAACTGGGGGGGACTGGGAGCTTCTGGGGACCCAACTGGGGGGGACTGGGAGTCACTGGGGACCCAAACTGGGGGGGACTGGGAGTCACTGGGGGCGACTGGGAGTCACTGGGGACAACTGGGAGTTTCTGGGGACCCAGACTGGGGGGGACTGGGAGTCACTGGGGGCAACTGGGAGCCTCTGGGGAGTTTGGGGTCCCCTCCACCCTCCACCCCCTCCCCAAATTCAGGGGTCCCTCCCAGGGAAGTTTGGGGTCCCCTCCACCCCCTCAGCCCCTCCCCAAATTCAGGGGTCCCTCCTAGGGGATTTTGGGGTCCCCTCCACCCCCTCAGCCCCTCCCCAAATTCAGGGGTCCCTCCCAGAGGAGTTTGGGGTCCCCCCAGCCCCCCTCCCCAAATTCAGGGGTGTTCCCAGTGGGTTTTTGGGGGGGTTCCCAGGGGTCCCCTGGGAGGGATTTGGGGTCCCCTCCACCCCCCCAGCCCCTCCCAGGAAAGTTTGGGGTCCCCCCCACCCCCTCCCCAAATTCAGGGGTCCCTCCTAGGGAAGTTTGGGGTCCTCTCCACCCCCACCCACCCCTCCAGCCCCCCCCCCCAATTTTGGGGGGTCCCTCCCAGGGGAGTTTGGGGTCCCCTCAACCCCCCCCACCCCCTCCGCCCCCTCCCCAAATTTGGGGGTCCTCTCCACCCCCCCCACGCCCCTCCAGCTCCCCCCCAATTTTGAGGGGTCCCTCCCAGGGGAGTTTGGGGTCCCCTCCACCCCCCCCCCACCCCCTCCACCCCCTCCCCAAATTGAGGGGTCCCTCCTAGGGGATTTTGGGGTCCCCTCCACCCCCTCCACCCCCACCACCCCCTCCCCAAATTCGGGGGTCCCTCCCAGGGAAGTTTGGGGTCCCCTCCACCCCCTCCCCAAATTCGGGGGTCCCCTCCACCCCCCCAGTTCCTCCCAGGAAAGTTTGGGGTCCCCTCCACCCTCCCACCCCCTCCAGCCCCCCTCCCCAAATTCGGGGGTCCCCTCCACGCCCCTCCACCCCCTCCCCAAATTGAGGGGTCCCTCCCAGGAGATTTTAGGGTCCCCCCCACCCCCCTAACCCCTCCACCCCCTCCCCAAATTCAAGGGTCCCTCACGGGAGGGATTTGGGGTCCCCTCCACCCCCTCCCCAAATCGGGGGGTCCCTCACGGGGGGCGTTTTCTGGGCCAGCTCTCGGTTCAGGCGGTCGGTGAATCCCTGGAGCAGAGTGTTCCCCCCGGTGACAATGACACTGCCATACAGACCCTGAGGGGGGGGACACACAGTTTTTTGGGGGGTTTTCTTTGCTGTCCCCCTCCCCAAATTCCCCCCAGACCCCCCAAATTCCCCCCAGACCCCTCCCCAAACCCACCGGGCGGATGTCGATGTCGCACATCCCGATGCTCGTGGTCACCACGTGCCCCACGCCCAGCATGGTGTTCCCAGACAGGCCCTGGGGGGGAAGGACAAGGTTGGGGAGGGAGGGGAGACCCCAAAAAAATACACACAGGGCAACATCCCATCCCCCCCAGGGCAATTCCCAGAACCCCCCAAAAAATAAACCTCATTGGGAACACCCACCCCCCCAAAAAACCCCCACTGGGAACCCCCAGACCTGCTGGGAACCCCCCCTAAAACCCTTCCTGTGAACCCCCAAACCCTTTGGGACCCCAAAACCCCCCTGGGAACCCCAAAACCCCAAAAACCCCACTGGGAACCACCAAACCCCCCCCGGGAACCCCAAAACCCCCCCTGGGACCCCTAAAACCCTTCCTGTGAAACCCCAAACCCTTTGGGACCCCTAAACCTGGCTGGGACCCCAAAACCCCCCTGGGAACCCCAAAACCCCAAAAACCCCACTGGGAACCACCAAACCCCCCCCGGGAACCCCAAAACCCCCCCTGGGACCCCTAAAACCCTTCCTGTGAAACCCCAAACCCTTTGGGATCCCTAAACCTGGCTGGGATCCCAAAACCCCACTGGGAACCCCAAACCCCCCCCTGGGAACTCCCAGACCTGCTGGGATCCCAAAACCCCACTGGGAACCCCCAGACCTATTGGGACCCCTTAAAACCCCTCCTGTGAACCCTCAAACCCTTTGGGACCCCTAAACCTGGCTGGGACCCCTAAAACCCCCCCTGTGAACCCCCAAACCCCACTGGGAACCCTAAAACCCCCTGGGAACCGCCACACCTGTTGGGACCCCCAAACCCCACTGAGAACCCCAAAACCCCCCCTTGGGAACCCCCAGACCTGCTGGGACCCCAAAACCCCACTGGGAACCCCCCCAAAAAAACCCACTGGGAACCCCCCAAAAACCCCACTGGGAACCCCAAAACCCCCACTGGGAACCCCAAAACCCCACTGGGAATGCCCAGACCTGCTGGGAACACCCCCAAAAACCCACTGGGAACCCCCTCCAAAAAAACCCCACTGGGAACCCCCCCAAAAACCCCACTGGGAACCCCCAGACCTGCTAGGACCCCAAAACCCCCACTGGGAACACCCAAAAACCTTTTGGGCCCCCTAAACCTGGCTGGGAACCCCCAAAAACCCCACTGGGAACACCCCCCAAAAAACCCCACTGGGAACCCCCCCAAAAACCCCACTGGGAACCCCCACAAAAAACCCACTGGGAGCCCCCAGACCTGCTGGGAACACCCCCAAAAATCCACTGGGAACACCTCCCCAAAAAACCCCACTGGGAACCCCCAGACCTGTTGGGAACACCCCCCCCAAAAAACCCCACTGGGAACACCCCCCAAAACCCCACTGGGAACCCCCCCAAAAACCCCACTGGGAACCCCCAAAAACCCCACTGGGAACATCCCCAAAAACCCCACTGGGAACCCCCCCAAAAACCCCACTGGGAACCCCCAAAAACCCCACTGGGAACATCCCCAAAAACCCCACTGGGAACACCCCCAAAAACCCCACTGGGAACCCCCCGAAAACCCCCTTGGGAACCCCCAGACCTGCTGGGAACACCCCTAAAACCCCACTGGGAACCTCAAAACCCTCCCCTGGGAACCCCCAGACCTGCTGGGACCCCCAAAACCCCACTGGGAACCCCCCCAAAAAACCCCCCTGGGAACCCCCAGACCTGCTGGGAACCCCCCTAAAAACCCCACTGGGAACGCCCAAAACCCCCCCCGGGAACCCCAAACCCCCCCCTGGGAACCCCCAGACCTGTTGGGACCCCAAAACCCCACTGGGAACCCCAACCCCCCCCCGGGAACCCCCAAACCCTTTGGGACCCCAAAACCCTTGGGACCCCTAAAACCCTTCCTGTGAACCCCTAAACCCTTTGGGACTCCCCCAAAACCCCAAAGACCCCCCCAAAACCCCAAAGACCCCCCCAAACCCTTTGAGACCACCCCAAAGACCCCCCCAAAACCCCAAAGACCCCCCCAAACCCCAAACCTTGACGTTGGAGGGGTCGAAGAGCCCCTCGGGGATCCGGAGCCGCTCGGCCCCGTAGTCGGTGTTGTACCCGTTGGGCATCTCGTAGTGGACCGTGGGCATCTGGGCAGCCACCCTGGGGGGGCACAGAGGGGCCAGGGGGGCATTTTGGGG
The DNA here is from genome assembly GCA_038380795.1 of Pyrocephalus nanus. Classification (NCBI taxonomy): domain Eukaryota; kingdom Metazoa; phylum Chordata; class Aves; order Passeriformes; family Tyrannidae; genus Pyrocephalus; species Pyrocephalus nanus. Next base: position 69,777 of record JAWZSU010000072.1, read on the forward strand.
TCTCCCCACCCCTAAATTGACCCCCAGGACCCCCCCTCAAATCCCCCCCCTCCCCAAAAACTCACTGCTCATCATAGGGCGAGTCCGAGACCTGCAGCACCGAGGCCTGGAAATCCTGGATCACCTCCTGGGAGAAACCCCCCAAAAAAGGGAAAAAAAGGTAAAAAAGAGAGTAAGAAACCCCAATTTACCCAATTTACCCCCATTTAGGACCCCCCTCCCCAAAAAAGCTCACGTTGCAGGTGAAGTTGTGCCAGGATTTGGACACTTGGGGAAGTTTCTCCTTTTTTTTCCAGCTGGGGGGGGCCCCTTCTCGAACGGGCTCCTGAAATTTTGGGGGGGAAGGGGGCGTGGTCAGGGCAGAGAGGGGCGTGTCCCCCTCATTAGCATGTCATTATCATGCACTTAATTAGGGTGGTTTTAATTAATGCCTCCTCATTAGTGGGCAAAACCCAATTCTGACCCTTTTTTTGTTGTTGTTGTTGTTTGTTTTTTTAACCCCTTTAGAAAATGGGTGGGGTCGCAAGGCCACGCCCCTTTGTGACCACGCCCTATCGACCACACCCCACATCAGCCATGACCCTTTTTTTTGTTTGTTTGTTTGTGGGGTTTTTTTTGTTTTTTTTTGTTTTTGTTTTTTTTGTTTTGTTTTGTTTTTTTAACCCCCTTTAAGAACAAGGGTGGGGTCCCCCAGGCCACGCCCCTTTGTGACCACGCCCTATCGACCACGCCCCACATCAGCCATGACCCTTTTTTTTTTTTGTTTTTTTTTTGTTGTTGTTTTTTTTGGGGTTTTTTTAACCCCCTTTAAGAACACGGGTGGGGTCCCCCAGGCCACGCCCCGTCGTGACCACGCCCTATCGACCACGCCCCACATCAGCCACGCTCTTTTTTTTTTTTTTTTGTTTTGTTTTGGTTTGGTTTTTTAACCCCCTTTAAGAACACGGGTGGGGTCCCCCAGGCCACGCACCTTTGTGACCACACCCAATTGACCACACCCACATCAACCACGCCCCCTTTTTGGCCACGCCCACCTTGGCAGCGATCATGTACGGGGGGACGATGTCGATGTTGAGCTCCTGGAAGAGCTCCCGGCACTGCATGGAGATGAAATCCCCGGCCAGGGGGGACTTCACGATGCCTTGGGGGGGAGAGGGAGGGAGGGAGGGAAAGAAAGGGGGGTCAGGGGAGAGGGAAGGGGGGGAGGGAGGGTCAGGGACCACCCATGGGTCACCTGGCCCAGGTGTGGCCCACCCAGGTGTACCTCACCCCCCAGGAGTGTCCCAGGAGTGTCGCCCACCCCAGGTGTGTCCCCCACCCCTCCAGGTGTGTCCCCCCTGTCCCAGGAGTGTCCCAGGTGTGTCCCCCACCCCCCCAGGTGTGTCCCCCACCCCTCCAGGTGTGTCCCCCCTGTCCCAGGAGTGTCCCAGGTGTGTCCCCACCCCCCCAGGAGTGTCCCCCACCCCCCAGGAGTGTCCCCCACCCCCCCAGGTGTGTCCCAGGTGTGTCCCACCCCCCCAGGAGTGTCCCAGGTGTGTCCCCCCTGTCCCAGGAGTGTCCCAGGTGTGTCCCCACCCCCCCAGGAGTGTCCCCCACCCCCCAGGAGTGTCCCCCACCCCCCCAGGTGTGTCCCAGGTGTGTCCCCCACCCCCCCAGGTGTGTCCCCCACCCCCCCAGGTGTGTCCCCACCCCCCCAGGAGTGTCCCCCACCCCCCCAGGTGTGTCCCAGGTGTGTCCCCACCCCCCCAGGAGTGTCCCCCACCCCCCAGGAGTGTCCCCCCTGTCCCAGGTGTGTCCCAGGTGTGTCCCCACCCCCCCAGGAGTGTCCCAGGTGTGTCCCCCACCCCTCCAGGAGTGTCCCCCACCCCCCAGGAGTGTCCCCCACCCCCCCAGGTGTGTCCCAGGTGTGTCCCACCCCCCCAGGTGTGTCCCCCACCCCCCCAGGTGTGTCCCCCACCCCCCCAGGTGTGTCCCCACCCCCCCAGGAGTGTCCCCCACCCCCCAGGAGTGTCCCCCACCCCCCCAGGAGTGTCCCAGGAGTGTCGCCCACCCCAGGTGTGTCCCCCACCCCTCCAGGTGTGTCCCCACCCCCCCAGGTGTGTCCCCCACCCCCCCAGGTGTGTCCCCCACCCCCAGGTGTCCCTCACCTGGCCCAGGTGACCCTCACCTTGCTGCAGGATGTACCCATCGTGCACGGGGATGGCCGTGGTGTGGGTGGCCCCCGAGTCGAGCACCAGCCCCGTGCTGCGCCCGTTGGCGAAGCTGAGCCGGGGTCAAGGGGTCGTAACCTTCCCAAAACCACCCAAAAACACCCAAAATACACCCTAAAACACCCAAAATACTCCCCAAACCAACCAAAATACCCCCAAAAACACCCAAAATACCCCTAAACCACTCAAAATACCCCCAAACCCACCCAGACATCCCCTAAACCCACCCAAATACCCCCAAACCACCCAAAATACCCTCTAAACCTACCCAGACATCCCCTAAACCCACCCAAATGCCCCCAAAAACACCCAAAATACCCCCAAAACCACCCAAATTACCCCCAAACCAACCCAAAATACCCCCAAAACCACCCCAAATACTCCCAAACCCACCCAGACATCCCCTAAAGCACCCAAATGCCCCCAAAATACCCCTAAACCTACCCCAAAATTCCCCTGGGGGTCCCTGGATGACCCTGGGGCTCTGGGGGTGACCCTGGGGATCTGGGGGTGACTCTGTGGGTCTCAGGGGTGACCGTGGGGGTCTGGGGGTGACTGTGGGGGTCCATGGGTGACCCTGGGGGTTCAAAGTGACCCTGGGTGTCCAGAGTGACCCTGGATGTCCCTGGATGACCCTGGATGACCCTGGGGGTGACCCTGGGTGTCTCAGGGGTGACCCTGGCGGTCCCTGGGATGACCCTGGGTGTCTGGGGGTGACTGTGGGGGTCTAGGGTGACCCTGGGTGTCCAAAGTGACCCTGGTGGTCCCTGGGTGACCCTGGGGGTCTCAGGGGTTGACCACGGGTGTCCCTGGGTGTCCTGGGGTGACCCTGGGGGCCCAGGGTGACCCTGGGGGTGACCCTGGGGGTGACCCTGGATGTCCAGAGTGACCCTGGATGTCCCTGGATGACCCTGGATGACCCTGGGGGTGACCCTGGGTGTCCCAGGGGTGACCCTGGAGGTCCAAAGTGACCCCTGGGTGTCCAGGGGTGACTGTGGGGGTCTGGGGTGTCCCTGGGTGTCATGGGGTGACCCTGGGTGTCCAGAGTGACCCTGGGGGTCCCTGGATGACCCTGGGTGTCCAGAATGACCCTGGGTGTCTCAGGGGTGACCCTGGGGGTCTCAGGGGTGACCCTGGATGACCCTGGGTGTCCAAAATGACCCTGGGGGTCGGGGGGTGACTGTGGAGGTCCCAGTGATGACCCTGGAGGTCTGGGGGTGACCATGGGGGTCTGGAGGTGACCCTGGGTGTCCAAAATGACCCTTGGTGTCCAAAGTGACCCTGGGTGTCCTGGAGTGACCCTGGGGGTCCTGGAGTGACCCTGGGGGTCTCAGGGGTGACCCTAGGGGTCTCAGGGGGTCCCTGGATGACCCTGGGTGTTTGGGATGACCCTGGGTGTCCCTGTGGCTGGAATTTGGGGCGGAGGGTAGATGGATACGCCGTCAGCACGGCCGTCTTGCAGAGGAAGAAGGCGGGGATGTTGTAGTGCTCGAACATCAGCTCCGTCAGCTTCTCCCGCTTGGCCCTCGTGTTCCACTGCCGGGGGGACATCGAGGGGACATCAGGGGACATCGTGGGGACATCAGGGGACATCGAGGGACACCCCAGGTGAGGGGGAAGGGGGAAGGAGGGGGAGGTGGCAGCACCTACCGGGGCCTCGGACATCAGCACCGGGTGCAGCCCCGGCTCCGACTTGACGTGTTTGCCGTAGGTGTGGTCCAGGATGGCCTGGAAACACTCCCAGTCCTCGACTGGGATGGGGTGGGAGGAGAGGGGGACACTGCTGGGGGTCTGTCCCACTAGAGGTGTCCCCCAGTGTCCCCCCAGTACCTCCCAGTGCCCCCCAGTGTCCCCCAGTGCTCCCCAGTGTTTGCCGTAGGTGTGGTCCAGGATGGCCTGGAAACACTCCCAGTCCTCGACTGGGATGGGGTGGGAGGAGAGGGGGACACTGCTGGGGGTCCGTCCCACTAGAGGTGTCCCCATTGTGTCCCCCAGAGTGTCCCCAGTCCCCCCAGTGTCCCCCAGTGTCCCCCCAGTGTCCCCCAGTGTCCCCCCAGTGTCCCCAGTGCCCCCCAGTGTCCCCAGTGCCCCCCAGTGTCCCCAATGCTCCCCCATTGTCCCCAGTGTCCCCCAGTAACCTCCAGTGCCCCCAGTGTGTCCCCAGTGCCCCCCCATTGTCCCCAGTGTCCCCCAGTAACCTCCAGTGTCCCCAGTGACCCCAGTGCCCTCCAGTCCCCCCAGTCCCCCCCAGTGCCCCCCCAGTGTCCCCCCAGTGTCCTCCCAATGTCCCCCAGTGTCACCCCAGTGCCTTCCAGTGTCCCCAGTGCCCCCCAGTGTTCCCAGTGACCCCACTGCCCCCCCAGTGTCACCAGTGTCCCCCCAGTGTCCCCAATCCCCCCCAGTGCCTCCCAGTGCCCTCCCAGTGCTCCCCAATGCCCCCCCAGTGCCCTCCCAGTGCCTCCCAGTCCCTCCCAGTACCCCCCCACTCACTCATGCCGTTCTTGAGTGGGGACAGGACCTCGACCCCCTCCAGTGTCCCCTCCAGTGCCCTCCCAGTCCTTCCCAGTGTCCCCTCCATGTCCCTCCAGTGTCCCCCCAGTGTCCCCCCAGTGTGTCCCCAGTATTCCCCAGTATTCCCCAGTGCCTCCCAGTGCCCCCCAGTGTCCCTCCAGTGTCCCCTCTATGCCCTCCCAGTGCCCTCCCAGTCCCTCCCAGTCCCTCCCAGTGCCCTCCCAGTCCCTCCCAGTGCCTCCCAGTACCCCCCCACTCACTCATGCCGTTCTTGAGGGGGGACAGGACCTCGACCCCCTCCAGTGTCCCCTCCATGTCCCCTCCAGTGCCCTCCCAGTCCTTCCCAGTGTCCCCTCCATGTCCCTCCAGTGTCCCTCCAGTATTCCCCACTCCCTCCCAGTGCCTCCCAGTCCCTCCCAGTGCCTCCCAGTCCCTCCCAGTGCCTCCCAGTCCCTCCCTGTGCCCTCCCAGTGCCTCCCAGTGCCCCCCAGTGCCTCTCAGTGTCCCCTCCAATGTCCCCTCTATGCCCTCCCACTCCCTCCCAGTGCCTCCCAGTCCCTCCCAGTGCCTCCCAGTCCCTCCCTGTGCCCTCCCAGTGCCTCCCAGTGCCCCCCAGTGCCTCTCAGTGTCCCCTCCAATGTCCCCTCTATGCCCTCCCACTCCCTCCCAGTCCCTCCCAGTGCCTCCCAGTGCCCTCCCAGTCCCTCCCAGTCCCTCCCAGTGCCCTCCCAGTCCCTCCCAGTACCCCCCCACTCACTCATGCCGTTCTTGAGTGGGGACAGGACCTCGACCCCCTCCCTGGCCACGTGCAGGGCGTTGGTGTCGATGTAAAAAACCTTCCCGCCCTTCTTGTCCTTGTCCCCGTCCAGCTCCAGGGACACCTCGTCCGGGGACAGGAGCCCCACCGTGGTGGGGAAATCAGCCTGGGGGGTGACAGGGGGTGGCATTGTCACCAGGGGGGTGGCATTGTCACCAGGGGGGTGGCATTGTCACCAGGGGGGGGACAGGGGGTGGCATTGTCACCAGGGGGGTGGCATTGTCACCAGGGGGGGACAGGAGCCCCACCGTGGTGGGGAAATCAGCCTGGGGGGTGACAGGGGGTGGCATTGTCACCAGGGGGGGGACAGGGGGTGGCATTGTCACCAGGGGGGTGGCATTGTCACCAGGGGGGGACAGGAGCCCCACCGTGGTGGGGAAATCAGCCTGGGGGGTGACAGGGGGGTGGCATTGTCACCAGGGGGGGACAGGAGCCCCACCGTGGTGGGGAAATCAGCCTGGGGGGTGACAGGGGGTGGCATTGTCACCAGGGGGGTGGCATTGTCACCAGGGGGGGGACAGGGGGTGGCATTGTCACCAGGGGGGTGGCATTGTCACCAGGGGGACATGGGGGGACAAAAATCATCCTGTGACCCCCCCCAGGGTGGCATTGTCACCAAGGGGACATGGGGGGTGGCATTGTCACCAGGGGGGTGGCATTGTCACCAGGGGGATGGCACTGTCACCAGAGGGGTGACAGGGGGGTGGCATTGTCACCAAGGGGGGGACAGGGGGGTGGCATTGTCACCAGGGGGGACAGAAATCAACCTGTGACCCTCCCAGGGTGGCATTGTCACCGGGGGGGGGCACAGGGGGGTGGCATTGTCACCAGGGGGGGACAGGGGGGTGGCATTGTCACCAAAGACACAAAAATCAACCTGTGACCCCCCCAGGGTGGCACTGGGGACATCGTGACCACGGAATTGTCACCATGGGGGAGATGGCCATGGTGGCCTTGGGGACAAGATGACCATGGGGGTGTCACCACATGGGGGTGGTGGCCTTGGGGACAAGGTGACCATGGGGGTGTCACCATGGGGGTGGCCTTGGGGACATCATGACCACGGGATTGTCACCACAAGGGGTTGGCGGCCACGGTGGCCTTGGTGACAAGATGACCATGGGGGTGTCACCAGGCTGGGGTGGCCATCGTGGTGTCACCACATGGGGGTGTCACCACATGGGGGTGGCCTTGGGGACAAGGTGACCATGGGGGTGTCACCAGGTGTGGGTGGTGGCCATGGTGGCCCTGGGGACAAGGTGACAAGATGACCATGGGGGTGTCACCAGGTGGGAGGGGTGGCCTTGGGGACAAGGTGACCATGGGGGTGTCACCAGGGGGGGTGGTGGCCTTGGGGACAAGGTGACCATGGGGGTGTCACCAGGTGGGGGTGGCGGCCATGGTGGCCTTGGGGACAAGGTGACCATGGGGGTGTCACCAGGTGGGGGTGGCGGCCATGGTGGCCTTGGGGACAAGGTGACCATGGGGGTGTCACCAGGTGGGGGTGGCGGCCATGGTGGCCTTGGGGACAAGGTGACCATGGGGGTGTCACCAGGTGGGGGTGGCGGCCATGGTGGCCTTGGGGACATCTCCGTGGCAGGGGATGTTGTCCCACAGGGGGTGGCCTTGGGGACAAGGTGACCATGGGGGTGTCACCACATGGGGGTGGCCTTGGGGACAAGGTGACCATGGGGGTGTCACCACGTGGGGGTGGCCTTGGGGACATCGTGACCATGGGGGTGTCACCACATGGGGGTGACCATGGTGGCCCTGGGGACATCGTGACCATGGGGGTGTCACCACATGGGGGTGGTGGCCTTGGGGACAAGGTGACCGTGGGAGTGTCACCATGGGGGTGGCCTTGGGGACAAGGTGACCATGGGGGTGTCACCACATGGGGGTGGCCTTGGGGACAAGGTGACCATGGGGGTGTCACCAGGTGGGGGTGGTGGCCATGGTGGCCTTGGGGACAAGGTGACAAGATGACCATGGGGGTGTCACCAGGTGGGAGGGATGGCCTTGGGGACAAGGTGACCATGGGGGTGTCACCAGGTGGGAGGGGTGGCCATGGTGGCCCTGGGGACAAGGTGACAAGGTGACCATGGGGGTGTCACCAGGTGGGGGTGGCGGCCATGGTGGCCTTGGGGACAAGGTGACCATGGGGGTGTCACCAGGTGGGGGTGGCGGCCATGGTGGCCTTGGGGACAAGGTGACCATGGGGGTGTCACCAGGTGGGGGTGGCGGCCATGGTGGCCTTGGGGACATCTCCGTGGCAGGGGATGTTGTCCCACAGGGGGTGGCCTTGGGGACAAGGTGACCATGGAGGTGTCACCAGGTGGGGGTGGCCTTGGGGACATCATGACCATGGGGGTGTCACCACATGGGGGTGGTGGCCTTGGGGACATCATGACCGTGGGAATGACACGCAGGGGGGGAGGGGGGGGACGGTGGCCTTGTCCCTTTTTTGGGGGTGTTGGGGGGGGTGACAGGGAGGGGGGGGGATGGTGGCCTTGTCCCTTTTTTGGGAGTGGGGGGGGGTGACAGGGACACAGTGACCCCCCCAGTGTCCCCCCCAGTGACCCCCCCAGTGTCCCCCCCACCTTGGGACAATCCTCGCCGGCGTAACCGGCCCGGACCGAGAAGGAGCCGATGTCGAACACGAGGGCCCCGACCTCATCTGGGGGGAGGGGACAGTGACATTGGGACCCCCCCCAAAAAATAAAAAACCCACCTGGGACACCCCCCAAAAAAATAAAAAACCCACCCAAAATAAAAAACCCACCCAAAATAAAAAACCCACCTGGGACCCCCCCCCCAAAAAAAAACCCCACCTGGGACCCCCCCCCAAAAAAAAAACCCCACCCAAAAAAAAAAACCCACCTGGGACCCCCCCAAAATAAAAAACCCACCTGGGACCTCCCCCAAAAAATAACCCCCCCCCCCCAAAAAAAAGCCCATCCGGGACCGCCCCCCCAAAAATAAAAAAACCCACCCGGGACACCCCCAAAAAATAAAAAACCCACCCAAAATAAAAAAACCCACCCAAAATAAAAAACCCACCCGGGACCCCCCTCAAAATAAAAAACCCCACCTGAGACCCCCCCCAAAATAAAAAACCCACCCAGGACCCCCCCCCCAAAATAAAAAACCCACCCAAAATAAAAAAACCCACCCGGGACCCCCCCCCCAAAATAAAAACCCACCTGGGAACGTCCCCCCCCCAAAAAAAAACACCTGGGACCCCCCCCAAAAATAAAAAACTCACCCAGGACCCCCCCCCAAAAAATACCCCCCCCCCAACTAAAAAACCCCACCTGGGACCCCCCCCCAAAAAAAAATCCCAACTGGGACCCCCTCAAAGCCCCTCCCCCAAATAGAGCCACGCCCCCTTTGCAGACTCCCCACTCCTCCCCCTTTCCCGACCCCGCCCCCAAAAGAAATCCCGCCCCCTTTTCCAGACCCCGCCCCTCCTCGCGAAGCCCCGCCCCTCAAATCCTGACCCCGCCCCCTTTTCCAGACCCCGCCCCTCCCCCCAAAGCCCCGCCCCTCACATCCCGACCCCGCCCCTTTTTCCAGATCCTGCCTCTCCTCCCCGATTTCTCCCCCCCCCCCCAAAAATCTGGCACCCCCCCTCACGACCCCCCCCGAGACCCCCCCCATTTCGCCGTGACCACGCCCCTTTCCCGCATTGCCCCGCCCCTCCAATCAAGCCCCGCCCCTCCAACCAAGCCCCGCCCCTCCAATCCAAACCGCGCCCCGGAGCGACCACGCCCTCGCGGTTTAGCTCCTCCTCCCGCACTAACCCCGCCCCTTTAGCCCCGCCCCCGCCGAGGCCACGCCCCTTTCTCACCCCCTCCGTAGACGCCGCCGCTCATGGCTCGTTCAGCACCTCGAACAGCGCCGGGAGGGGGCGGGGCTTGGAGGGGAGGGCGGGGCTTCGGGGCGGCCAATCGGGGCCCGCCGTGCGGCGCGCGCCGCGATTGGCCCAGCGGCTGATTGGCTGAGCCGAGGCCCCGCCCCCTCGCGGCTCTTAAAGGGACCGCGGCCTCTTTTGTTGGGGTGGGAAAGGAGGGGGGCGTGGCCTATTTTTTTTTGGGGGGGGTGGTTGCTCCACTCCTGCCCCTTAAAAGGAGGGGCGTGGCCTCTGGCACCGCCCATCGCGCTCAGAGGGGAGGGGCTTCTACGGCCCCCCAATTAATCAAATGTATCACCAATTAATCAAGAGGGCGTGGCTCCCATTACCACAATAATCCACGTAGCCTTAATTAAAACCGTTTCCAGTCGATGGGCGTGGCCTAAGGAGGGGGAGGGGGGGAAGGGGTACCGTCATTATTTGGGGAAAATTGGGGAAAATTGGGGGGGATTTTTTTTGTTCTAAGAAAAACCCCAAAATGGCGGCTCCGGCCGGCGGGGGGAGGGGCGAGGGCGTGGCCTCCCCTTCTGACGTAAAAAAAAAAAACCCCAAACCTTTCAAAATCACCCCAAAAATCCTCCCCTTCCCCCCCCCGATAAACGCAAAGCGAAGGGGGCGTGGCCAACCGAGGGGGCGTGGTTTTAATGCAGGGCGTGGTTATGAACATTAGAGATTGTTTATGGATTTTTGTGGGTGTGGTTTATAAAGGGGGCGTGGTCTGAAGTGGGCGTGGCCTCGTCCCGGAAGCGGAAAACGGCGGCGGGACCCGCGAGGTTCGGGGGGGGGGGGAGGGGGGGCGATTTTGGGGGGGGGGGGGGCATTTTTGGGGGGATCGGGGGGGTCCTGGGGTTGTTTTGAGGGGTCTCGGGGGAGTTTCGGACCCTCAGGGGGGTTTTGGGGGCTCTGGGGGGGTTTTGGAGGTCCCGGGGGTCGTTCCTGGGGGTCCCACGTGGGTTCGGGGGGGGGTCTCACTTGGGGGTCTCTTGGGGGGTTATGGGGGGGTTTTAGGGGTTCCTGGTGAGTCTTGGGGGGTCCCGGGTGGGTTCTGGGGGGGGGTCTCACTGGGGGTCTCTGGGGGGGTTTTGGGGGGGGGGTTTTAGGGGTTCCCGGTGAGTCTTGGGGGGTCCTGGGTGGGTTCTGAGGGTCTGGGTGGGGGGAGGGTCCAGGGGAAGGTTTTGGGGGTCCCACGTGGGTTCTGGGGGGGTCTCAATTGGGGGTCTCGGGGGGGGTTTGGGGGGGGTTTTAGGGGTTCCCGGTGAGTCTTGGGGGGTCCCGGGTGGGTTCTGAGGGTCTGGGGGGAGGGGGGGTCCAGGGGAAGGTTTTGGGGGGGTTTCACTGGGGGTCCCACGGGGGGGTTTTGGGGGGGTTTTAGGGGTTCCCGGTGAGTCTTGGGGGGTCCCGAGTGGGTTCTGAGGGTCTGGGGGGGGGGAGTCATTTGGTGGTCCAGGGGAAGGTTTTGGGAGTCCCGGGGGGGCTTAAGGGGGTTGGGGAATTACGGGGGGGGGTAGGGGGGGTCTCGGGGGTGGGGGGTGGGTCTGGGACTTCGGGTGCTCCCTTTGGGGGAGGATTTTGGGGGTCCTTCACCCCCCATATCCCCAACCCTTCCTTTTTCCCCCCCCTTTATTCCAGGATGTCCTCAGCCCTCCCGGAGGGTCTCTCGGGGGTCTCTCCCCCCCTTCCTCCTCCTCCTCCTCCTTCCTCCACCTCCTCCTCCTCCTCCTCCTCCTCCTCCTCCCGCCGCCGCCACCGCCGGGGGGGTCCCCTGAGCTCCCCCCCCACCCGGAGACCCCCGGGGTGCCCCCAAATCGCCGAGGTCTTCGTGACGTCCCGCTCGGATTTCCGAGCTCAGCTCCGGCGCTGCCAAAAACTCCTGGAGCCCCCCGGCTCGGGGGGATTGGGGGGGGTCGGGGGGAAGGAAATTAAACCCCCCCTCAGCTCGGGGGGGCTCAGGGGGTCGTCGTTTCCCCCCCGAGCCCCCCCAGGGGAGCTGAGGCTGCACGGGCTGGGCTTGGCCGTGCCCAGAACCATCAACCTGGCCCTGCAGCTGCAGGAGGGGGCCGGGGGGACCCTGAGGATCCACGCCAGCACCTCCTCCGTGCCCCTCAGGGACCCCCGAGGGACCCGCAGGGGACCCCCGGGCCGGGGGGAGAGGGGGGAAGGGGAGGGGGGGGAAGGGGAGGGGGAGGGAGGGGAAGGGGAGGGAGGGGAGACCCCCAGGCACAACTCGGCCATTCACATCAGGCTCTGCAGGGAGGCCCCCTGTGCTTGAGGGAGGGGGAGGGGGGACCCGAATTTGGGGGGGGGTCCTTAAAGTGCAGGGAGACCCCCTGTGCTTGAGGGGGGGGGTCCCGAATTTGGGGGGGGTCCCGAATTTTGGGGGGAGGTCCTCAAAGTCCGGGGGGGGTCCCCAAAGTGCAGAGAGACCCCCTGTGCTTGAGGGAGGGCCCTGAATTTGGGGGGGGGTCCCGAATTTGGGGGGGGGTCCTCAAAGTGCAGGAAGACCCCCTG
>JAWZSU010000073.1:0-23587 GCA_038380795.1 Pyrocephalus nanus
CCCCCAGACCCTCTCACCAACCAAACCCCCCTCAGACCCCCCCTAGACCCTCTCACCCCCTAAACCCCCCCTCAGACTCCCCCCAGACCCCAAACCCCCCTCAGACCCCCCCCAAACCCTCTCACACCCCCAAACCCCCCCTCCTTCCTCCCCAAACCCCCCCCCGGACCCCCGAGCCCCCCGGGCACCCCTAGACCCCCCCATTCCCCCATTTAAACCCCCTCCTCCCTTCCCGTAGCCCCCTCTCCGGACCCCCGAGTCCCCCCATAATTTAACCCTCCTTCCTCCCCACAGCCCCCCGGACTCCCGAGCTCCCCCCAGAGAGGGACCCCCTCCCCTCCCCGCGACGCCCCCAGACCCCATTTAACCCCCTTCCCTTCCCCCACAGACCCCCGAGCCCCCCCCAGGAGGGACCCCCTCCCCTCCCCGGGACGCCGCGCTGGCCATGGCCGAGATTGGGGTCCTGTCCGTCATCCTCGCCCTGGCCCTGGGGGGCAACATCCTGGTGCTGGTGGCCCTCAGCCCCCCCAGGGGTGTCCCCAGGGGTCCCGGGGACCCCCTAACCCACCCCCCCAACCCCCCCATACACTGCCAGTTGCCCCCTCCCCATTTAATCACCTTCCTTCTCCCAGAGACCTCCACTCTCCCTTCTACCCACAGACCCCCCCAACCTCCATATCCCCCTGTAAACCCCCCATACACCACCCCACGACGCCCTCAGACCCCATTTAACCCCCCTCCCTTTTCCCAGAGCCCCCCATCTCCACACCCCCCAGTAATCAACCCCCTCCCCTCCCCGCGACGCCCCCAGACCCCATTTAACCCCCCTCCTTTCCCCCACAGACCCCCCCCACCTCCACACCCCCCCGTAAACCCCCCATACACCACCCCATGACGCCCCCAGACCCCATTTAACCCCCTTCCCTTCCCCCACAGACCCCCGAGCCCCCCCCAGGAGGGACCCCCTCCCCTCCCCGGGACGCCGCGCTGGCCATGGCCGAGATCGGGGTCCTGTCCGTCATCCTCGCCCTGGCCCTGGGGGGCAACATCCTGGTGCTGGTGGCCCTCAGCCCCCCCAGGGGTGTCCCCAGGGGTCCCGGGGACCCCCTAACCCACCCCCCCAACCCCCCCATACACTGCCAGTTGCCCCCTCCCCATTTAATCACCTTCCTTCTCCCAGAGACCTCCACTCTCCCTTCTACCCACAGACCCCCCCAACCTCCATATCCCCCTGTAAACCCCCCATACACCACCCCACGACGCCCTCAGACCCCATTTAACCCCCCTCCCTTTTCCCAGAGCCCCCCATCTCCACACCCCCCAGTAATCAACCCCCTCCCCTCCCCGCGACGCCCCCAGACCCCATTTAACCCCCCTCCTTTCCCCCACAGACCCCCCCCACCTCCACACCCCCCCGTAAACCCCCCATACACCACCCCATGACGCCCCCAGACCCCATTTAACCCCCTTCCCTTCCCCCACAGACCCCCCAGCCCCCCCCAGGAGGGACCCCCTCCCCTCCCCGGGACGCCGCGCTGGCCATGGCCGAGATCGGGGTCCTGTCCGTCATCCTCGCCCTGGCCCTGGGGGGCAACATCCTGGTGCTGGTGGCCCTCAGCCCCCCCAGGGGTGTCCCCAGGGGTCCCGGGGACCCCCCTCTCCGCCCTGCCCGCCCCCTGCGCCGTTACCTGCGGCACCTGAGCCTGGCGGACCTGTCGGCGGCCGCGGGGCAGGTCCTGCCGCAGCTGCTCTGGGACCTCACCGACCGCTTTCGGGGGCCCGACGTGCTCTGTAGGGTCACCAAGTACCTGCAGGGGGTGGCCATGTTCGCCTCGGCCTACGTGGCCGTGGCCATGGCCTGGGACCGCCACCGAGCCATCACCCGGCCCTTGGGCGGGGGGGCGGCGGCCTCGGGGGGGGAGAGGGGGGCGCTGGGGGGGCTGCGGAGGAGGAGAGGGGGGAGCGGAGCCCACGGGTGGAGGTTCGGGGGGTTGTGGGGTGGGGGCACCTCTGGGTGGGCGTTTGGGGGGTCGCGGAGGAGGGAAGGGGGTGGTGGCACCTCTGGGTGGTCCTTCGGGGGGTTGTGGGGTGGGGGCACCTCCGGGAGGGCGTTTGGGGGGTCTCAGAGGAGGGAAGGGGGTGATGTTACCTCTGGGTGGTCGTTTGGGGGGTCTCAGAGGAGGGAAGGGGATGGTGGCACCTCTGGGTGGTCCTTCGGGGGACTGTGGGGTGGGGGCATCTCTGGGTGGGCGTTTGGGGGGTCTCAGAGGAGGGAAGGGGGTGATGTTACCTCTGGGTGGTCGTTCGGGGGGTCTCAGAGGAGGGAAGAGGGGAGCAGAGCCCACGGGTGGACGTTCGGGGGATTGCGGGGTCGTGGCACCCTTGGGTGGTCGTTCAGGGGGCTGTGGGGTGGCGGCACCTGCGGGTGGTCGCTCGGGGGAGGGGGAAACGGGGGGGCTTGGGGGTCGTTGAGGGGAGGGCAGGGGGAGGGGGGCGAAGGGGGGTGTGGGGGGTGCTGGGGAGGGGGTGCGGGGGTTACGAGGGCGCCAGAGGAGGGACGAGGGGACCTCGGGACGCTGGGAGGGGCAGCGGAGCCGAGGGGGGACACGGGGGTGTTGGGGACACTGGGGAGGGGTCGCGGGGACACGGGGACACCGCGGAGGGTGGGGGGAGTGAGGGAAGGTGCTGGGGGAAGCGGGGTGGGGACACGGGGGACACCCAGGGTGGGACACGGGGACCTCCTGAATGCTGGGGGTGGCGGGATGGGGACACTGGGGAGGGGGGCCAGGGACGTGGGGACACGGGGGACACTGGGGACACGCAGGGGGGGGCACTGGGACCCACTGGGTGCTGGGGGAGGGGTGGGGGGTGCTGGGGGTGGGGACACGGGGACAGCCAGGGGGAGGGGGCGCAGGGACGCCGCGACACTTGGGATGGAACTTGGGAACCTGCTGGGGGGTGGGGACATGGGGACAGCGGGGACAGCGGGGACAGTGTCACTGCAACGTCCCCCCTGCGCCCCTCCCCCCCCCATGTCACACCAGTGTCCCCAACCCTCCGTGTCACCTCAGTGCCACCAAGCCCCAATGGCACCTTGAAGTCCCCAAGCCCCTGTGACACCCCAACACCCCCAGTCCCTCATGTCACCCCGATGCCACCAACCCCCAATGGCACCCCAATGTCTCTCCGTGTCCCCCCGATGTCCCCAAGCCCCAATGGCACCCCAAAGCCCCCCCATGTCACCCCAGTGTCCCTGAGCGCCAATGGCACCCCAAAGCCCCCCCATGTCACCCCAGTGTCCCTGAGCGCCAACAGCACCCCAAAGCCCCCCCATGTCCCCCTGATGTCCCCATGTGTCACCCCAGTGTCCCCAACTCCCAATAGCACCCCAAAGCCCCCCCATGTCCCCCTGATGTCCCCCTGTGTCACCCCAGTGTCCCCAAGTCCTGCTGGCACCCCAAAGAGGCTCCGTGTCCCCCTGATGTCCCCATCACCCCCACCGTCCCCCCAGATGCCCTCAAGGTCCTTGTCACAGCCCACCGGGGGGGGGTCTTGGGCCACCACAGAGGGGTCTTGGGCCACCACGGGGGGATCTCAAGCCACCACAGGGGGGTCTGGGACCCCCATGGAAGGGTCTGGGACCACCACAGGGGGACCTCGGGCCACTCCGGGCAGGTCCGGGGCCACCCCGGGCGGGTGCGGGTCCATCCCGAGGATCCCAGAGGGCTGCGGGGCGATCCCGGGGAGCTGCGGGGCGATCCCGGGGGGTTGCGGGGCGATCCCGGGGAGCTGCGGGGCGATCCCGGGGGGTTGCGGGGCGATCCCGGGGAGCTGCGGGGCGATCCCGGGGGGTTGCGGGGCGATCCCGGGGGGCTGCGGGGCGATCCCGGGGGACTGCGGGGCGATCCCGGGGAGCTGCGGGGCGATCCCGGGGAGCTGCGGGGCGATCCCGGAGGGCTGCGGGGCGATCCCGGGGAGCTGCGGGGCGATCCCGGGGGACTGCGGGGCGATCCCGGGGAGCTGCGGGGCGATCCCGGGGAGCTGCAGGGCGATCCCGGGGGACTGCGGGGCGATCCCGGGGGACTGCGGGGCGATCCCGGGGAGCTGCGGGGCGATCCCGGGGAGCTGCGGGGCGATCCCGGGGAGCTGCGGGGCGATCCCGGAGGGCTGCGGGGCGATCCCGGGGAGCTGCAGGGCGAACCCGGGGGGATGCGGGGCGAACCCGGGGAGCTGCAGGGCGAACCCGGGGGGATGCGGGGCGATCCCGGGGGGCTGCGGGGCGATCCCGGGGAGCTGCGGGGCGATCCCGGGGAGCTGCGGGGCGATCCCGGAGGGCTGCGGGGCGATCCCGGGGGACTGCGGGGCGATCCCGGGGAGCTGCGGGGCGATCCCGGAGGGCTGCGGGGCGATCCCGGGGGACTGCAGGGCGATCCCGGGGGGATGCGGGGCGATCCCGGGGGACTGCAGGGCGATCCCGGGGGGATGCGGGGCGATCCCGGGGGGCTGCGGGGCTGTCGTGGGGTGGTGCGGGGCGATCGCGGGGAGCTGCGGGGCGATCGCGGGATGGTGCGGGGCGATCGCAGGGTGGTGCGGGGCTGTCGCAGGGTGGTGCGGGACGATTGCGGGATGTTGCGGGGTGGTCGCAGGGTGGGCCGGCTCCGCCCTGAGCCGGGCCCGCTCCGCCCTATCCCGCGCCCGGCGCGGGTGGGACGCGTTGGCCACGGCGTGGGCGCTGTCCCTGCTGTTCGGGCTGCCCCAGGTGGGCATCTTCGGGCAGCGCGAGGTGGCCCCGGGCGAGAGCGACTGCTGGGCCACCTTCATCGAGCCCTGGGGGGCCCGCGCCTACATCACCTGGGTGGCCCTGGCCGTGCTGGTGGCCCCCGCGGTGCTGCTGGGGGGGCTGCAGCTGGCCGTGACCCGAGAGCTCAGGGAGGGTCGAGGGGGTCCCGGGGGGCTCGGGAGAGCCCGGGCCAAGAGCCACAGGATGGCCGTGGTGGTCCTGGGGGTGTTCGTGCTCTGCTGGACCCCCTTCTTCTGTGCCCAGCTCTGGGCAGTGTGGGACCCCCGGGCGCCGCGGGAAGGTGAGGGGGGGGGAATTGGGGGGTGGGAGGGGAAGGGGGAGGGGCTTTGGGGACAGGGGGATATGAGGGGGACAGGGGGATATGAGGGGGGATTTGGGGATGGGGGGATATGGGGATTGGGGACATGGGGACAGGGGGATATGAGGGGGGATTTGGGGATGGGGGGATATGGGGATTGGGGACATGGGGACAGGGGGATATGAGGGGGGATTTGGGGATGGGGGGATATGGGGATTGGGGACATGGGGACAGGGGGATATGAGGGGGGATATGGGGATGGGGGGATATGGGGATGGGGGATTGGGGACATGGGGATGGGGATATGAGGGGGGAATGGGGATGGGGGTGTTGGGGACAGGGGGATATGACGGGGGATTTGGGGATGGGGGGGTTGGGGACATGGGGACAGGGGGATATGAGGGGGGATTTGGGGATGGGGGGGTTGGGGACATGGGGACAGGGGGATATGAGGGGGGATATGGGGGAGTAGGGGGGTGGGAAGGGCTGGGGGAACACTGAGGACAGGGGGATATGAGGGGGGATTTGGGGATGGGGGGGAGGGAGGGGCTGGGGGTGGGGTTGGGGACATGGGGACAGAGGGATATGAGGGGGGATATGGGGGAGTAGGGGGGTGGGAGGGGCTGGGGGGACATTGGGGACAGGGGGATATGAGGGGGGATTTGGGGATGGGGGGGTTGGGGACAGGGGGATATGAGGGGGAAAGGGGGGGCTGGGGGCTGGGAGGGGCTCTGGGGGTGGGGTTGGGGACAGGGGGACGTGCAGATGGGGGTGGGGACACTGGGGTGGGGTTGGGGGGGACAGGGGATGGGGACAGGGGGACACGGGGATGGGAGATGGGGGATGTTGGATTTGGGGATGTGGGGATGGGGCAGGGGGGGACAAGGGGGGTGGTTATGGGGACTTGGGGGGGGGACGTGGGGACAGGGGGGACAAGGGGGGACAATGGGGTGGTTATGGGGACTTGGGGAGGGGGGGACGTGGGGACAGGGGGGACAAGGGGGGACAAGGGGGGTGGTTATGGGGACTTGGGGACAGGGGGACAGACGTGGGATGGGAGACAGGGGGGTTTTGGGGACAAAGGAAAATGGGGATGTGGGGACAAGGGGGACGGGGAGAGGGAGGGGGAGGACAATGTGGCCGTGGCAAGGGGGGGACGTCCCCAGGTGTCCCCAGGTGTCACCAGGTGTCCCCCCCCGTGTCCCCCAGGCCCTGCCTTCACCATCCTGATGCTCTTGGCCAGCCTGACCAGCTGCACCAACCCCTGGATCTCGGCCGCCTTCAGCACCAGCCTGGCCAGGGCCATGGCCCGAGTGCTGTGTCCCCACCGTCACCGCCACCGCCACCCCCGGGGTCACACACGGTGACATGGGGTCATCCAGGGGTCACCTGGGGTCATTCAGGGGTCACCTAGGGTCACCCGGGTTCATCCAGGGGTCACCTGGGGTCACCCGGGGTCACCTAGGGTCACCCGGGGTCACCCAGGGGTCACCCGGGGTCACCCAGGGTCATGGCCCGAGTGCTGTGTCCCCACCGCCACCGCCATCCCCGGGGTCACACACGGTGACATAGGGTCACCTGGGGTCACCTGGGGTCATCCGGGGTCAGCCTGGGCCATGATCTGTGTGCTGTGTCCCTCCTGCCACCCCTGGGGTCATACACGGTGACACGGGGTCACCCAGGGGTCACCTGGGGTCACCCAGGGTCATGGCCTGAGTGCTGTGTCCCCACCGCCACCGCCACCCCTGGGGTCACACACGGTGACACGGGGTCATCTAGGGGTCATCCAGGGGTCACCCAGGGCCATGGCCCGAGTGCTGTGTCCCCACCGCCACCGCCACCCCTGGGGTCACACACGGTGACGGGGTCATCCCGGGGTCACCTGGGGTCACCCTGGGTCACCCAGGGTCACCCAGGGCCATGGCCCGTGTCCTGTTTCCCTGCTGCCACCCCTAGAGTGACACACAGTGACACAGGGTCACCTAAGATCACCCAGGTCACCTGGGGTCACCCAGGGTCATGGCCCGAGTGCTGTGTCCCCACCGCCACCGCCACCCCCGGGGTCACTCACGGTGACACGGGGTCATCCAGGGGTCACACGGGGTCACCCTGGGTCACCCAGCGTCACCCAGGGCCATGGCCCGTGTCCTGTTTCCCTGCTGCCACCCCTGGGGTCACCCGGGGTCACCCAGGGCCATGGCTGATGTCCTGTGTCCCTGCTGCCACCCCTGGGGTGACACACGTGTCACACGAGGGCTCGGGGGGTGGGGAGGGGCTGCACGAGGACACACGGGGGGGTGGTGTGTCGTGTCACATGGGGGGGAGGGGACACATGGGGGGGTCGTGTCACATGGGGGGGACACGGGGGGGGGGTTGTGTCACACGTGGGGGGAGGGGACACACACGAGGAGCAGGAGCTGCTGCTGCCAAAGGGGACACGGGACTCACGGGAAGGACTCGCAGGGGGACACACCAGGGACACTCCAGGGACACGCAAAGACACACCAGGGACACAGGGGGACACCAGGGAAGCACCAGAACACGCCAGGACACACCAGGGACACGTGAGGACACATGAGGACATGTGAGGACCCAGAGGGGACTCGAGCGAGGACACGAGAGGATCCACGAGGGGCTCGCACGAGGACACGCCAGGACACAGGAGGACATGCCAGGACATGCCAGGAAATGCCAGAACTCGCCAGGACACTCCAGGACACACAAGGACACACCAGGACACAGCAGGACACGCCAGGACACACCAGGACACACAAGGACACACCAGGACATGTGAGGGACTCCAGGACACACCAGGACACACCAAGACACTCCAGGACACTCCAGGACACTCCAGGACACACCAGGACACTCCAGGACACACCAAGACACATCAGGACACTCCAGGACACTCCAGGACGTGCCAGGACACAGAAGGACACACGAGGACACAGCAGGACATAGCAGGACACTCCAGGACACTCCAGGACACACCAAGACACTCCAGGACATGCCAGGACACACCAGGACATGTGAGGGACTCCAGGACACTCCAGGACACACCAGGACACACCAGGACACTCCAGGACACTCCAGGACACACCAGGACACTCCAGGACATGCCAGGACACACCAGGACATGTGAGGGACTCCAGGACACTCCAGGACACACCAGGACACACCAGGACACGTGAGGGACTCCAGGACACCCCAGGACACCCGAGGGACTCCCACGAGGAGCACGAAGGACTCACAGGGGCGCACAGGGGACTCCCCCCTTTAAGGCCCTTAAAAGTGTTTTTTGTGGGTACATTCAAAAATTATAATTATTAATTAAAAATTGTAATTATTTAAATCGCTGATACCGTAGTCAACACAATGCTTAGAGGTTTGTAATTATTAAAGTAAAATTTATAAGTATTAAAAAATACAATTGTAAGCACAAGTACGTGCAGACGTCTGTGTAGGTTGGTTTTAAGGCAACGCTATTTAAGGCAACTTTGGGTTGTTTGCATATTTTAATCGTTATCGTTTTGATAATGTAAGGTTTTGTAACTAAATCTTTACAGATGTTTTGGAATCGTTACAGACGTTCTGGGTTATTCCAGTTCACGGTAATAGAACATTTTTCAAACGCGGTTATTGTTCATATTTTGGGCTTAATTTGGGCTTAATTTGGGCGTTTTTAGGCTTAATAATATGACATTTTTGCTAGGAAGGGGGCGTGGCTTCTAGGGCGGGGGCGTGGCTTGCGCGGGGGACACACCCGGGCAGCCCCGGAATTTCGCGGGAATCCCGTTTAAATTCCCCGCCCCCCCCCCCCCCCACGTCGTCACCGCCGGGATTTAGAAGGGAAAACATTTTATAATTAGCAAAAAAGCGAGTTTTGTAAAGTTTTCGACTTTTTAAAAAAGGGGCGGGAAACGTGAGGCGATGAACGACAACTCCCGGCGTGCCCCCGGGGAGGGTCACGTGACCAAAACCGTCCCTTCTCATTGGTCCGCCGGCGTCTCGTGGTAAACTACAACTCCCATCGTGCCCCGCGCTCAGCTGACCGTCCACGGCGCTCCCCATTGGCCCTTGCGGATCACGTGACAGCCCTCCGGTATCGCCATAGGCCCCGTTTTTCCGCACCTTCCGCCAGTACCGGACGGTTCCCCCTCAATTCCCGCCCGCTCTGCCGGTTTAGGACGGCCCCTCCTCGATTTCCACCACCCTTCAGAGGTAACGGACGCCACCCTTTTCAATTCCTGTCTTCGCTTTCGCCCCGCTCCCATCGCGTCCCGACCCCACCGCCATGACAGAAGCGGGAGGGGCGGGCAAGATGGCGGCCGGAAGCGGCTTCATCTTCCACTCCCTTTCCCCCGCTCTGATTGGCTATTCCCGCCCTCCGCGCGCTTCGATTGGCCGTTCCTCCGAAAAGTGGGCGGGACTTCCGGTGGCGGTTCCGGGCTGGGAGTGGGTTGAGCGGAGGGGGGGGAGGGGCGGATTTTTGGCGTCTATTTGGGGTTTTTTGGGTTTTTTTTGGGGGGTTTGGGGTCAAATCGTCCCCTCAACTCCCCCCAGGCCACCATGAGCCTGCAATGGACGGCGGTGGCCACGTTCCTGTACGCGGAGGTTTTCCTGGTGCTGCTGCTCTGCGTCCCCTTCGTGTCGCCAGCCAGGTCTGGGGGGATTTTGGGGGGATTTTGGGGGGTCTCGGGGAGGTTTGGGGGGTGTCTCCTGGATTTTAGGGGGTCCCTGGGGGGTTGGAGGGTCCTGGTAAATTTTTGAGGGGCCCCGGTGGAATTTGGGGGATCCTGGTGGATTTTGGGGGGGATTTTGGGGGGTCCCGGGGGAGTTTGGTGGGCCCTGGTGAATTTTGGGGGTCCCAGGGGGGTTCAGGGGGCCCTGAGGGGTCCCATGAGCTGGGGGAGGGTCCTGAGAGAAGTTTTGGGGGGGGATTTTAAAGCGGGAGGGGAGGGGGGGGGTAATTCCCTGGGATTTTGGGGGAGGTCTCCTGGATTTGTGGGGGTTCCCCTGGATTTTTGGGGGGTCCCAACCCCCCCGTGGCCCCTCCCCCAGATGGCAGAAGATCTTCAGGTCCCGTTTGGTGTCCCTGGCCGTGTCCTACGGGAACTCTTTCTTCATCGTCCTCATCGTCATCCTCGTCCTGCTGCTGCTCGGTGGGGGGGCTTTGGGGGGTCCTGGGGGGATTTGGGGGGGTCTTGGAGGGATTTGGAAGGTCCTGGGGGGCTTTGGAGGGTCCTGGGGGGAAGTTGAGGGGTCCTGGGGGGATTTGGGGGATACTGGGGGGGTTGGGAGGGATCGTGAGGGGCTTTGGAGGGGGAGGTCTGGGAAGGTCCTGGGGGGCTTTGGGGGGTCCTGGGGGGAATTTGGGGAATCTGGGAAGGTCCTCGGGGGTTTTGAGGGGTCCTGGGAGGGCTTGGGGGGGTCCTGGGGGGCTTTAGGGGGGTCCTGAGGGGGTTTGGGGGGTCCTGGGGGGTTCCCAAGGGGGATCTGGGGGGGTCCTGAGAGACTCTTGAGTACAATCTGGGGGAGAGGGAGGCCCTTTGGGGCTGGGGGGGTCTTGGGGTGATCCCTGGGGGGAATCCTGATGATTCCTGGGTGGTTTTGGGGGGTCCTGGGGGGATCTGGTGATTTTTGGGGGTCTCACCTCCCCCCTAAACGACCCCCCCTCACCCCAATACCCTGAGAGAGACTCCTAAGTACAATTTTGGGGGGACAGGGAGGCCCTTAGGGGGGTCCTGGGATGATCCTTGGGGGTCCTGCTGATTCCTGGGTGATCCCAGTGATTCCTGGGGGGTTTTGGGGGGTCCTGGGGGGTCTCAGCCCCCCCTAAAGCCCCCCAAATTCCCCCCAGATGCCCTGAGGGAGACCCGTAAGTACAATTTGGGGGACAAGGAGGCCCTGCAGAGCAGCCCTGGGGCTCTGGAACATTTCCACATGAAGCTTTTCCGGGCCCAGAGGAACCTTTACCTGGCAGGCTTCGCCCTCCTGCTCTCCTTGTGAGTCTGGGGGGGCTTTGGGGGGGCTTTGGGGGGGATTTGGGGGTCTCAGGATGTGTTTTGGGGGGTTGGAGAAGGGGGACACGACCCCTTTACCTGGCGGAATTCGCCCTCCTGCTCTCCTTGGGAGTCTGGGGGGGAATCTGGGGAGGATTTGGGGGGGATTTGGGGGTCCCAGGGTGTTTTTTGGGGGATTTGGGGGTCTCAGGATGTGTTTGGGGGGGATTTGAGGGGTCCCAGGATGTGTTTTGGAGGGGTTGGGGAGGGGGGACAGGACCCCTTTACCTGGCAGGCTTCGCCCTCCTGCTCTCCTTGTGAGTCTGGGGGGGCTTTGGGGTGGCTCTGGGGGGGATTTGGGGGTCTCAGGATGTGTTTGGGGGAGCTGGGGGGGCCCAGGACCTTGTTTGGGGGTCTCAGGATGTGTTTTGGGGGGTTGGAGAGGGGGAACAGGACCCCTCTTACCTGGCAGGGTTTGCCCTCCTGCTCTCCTTGTGAGTCTGGGGGGGCTTTGGGGGGTCCCAAAATGGGTTTGGGGGGGATTTGAGGGGTCCCAGGGTGTGTTTGGGGGAGCTGGGGGGGCCCAGGACCTGGTTTGGGGGTCTCAGGATGTGTTTTGGGGGGTTGGAGAGGGGGAACAGGACCCCTCTTACCTGGCAGGGTTTGCCCTCCTGCTCTCCTTGGGAGTCTGGGGGGGATTTGGGGGGTCCCAGGATGTGTTTGGGGGGATTTGGGGGTCTCAGGATGTGTTTGGGGGGGATTTGGGGGTCTCAGGATGTGTTTGGGGGGGTTGAGGAGGGGGGACAGGACCCCTTTACCTGGCAGGCTTCGCCCTCCTGCTCTCCTTGTGAGTCTGGGGGGGCTTTGGGGGGAATTTGAGGGGTCCCAGGGTGTGTTTGGGGGGGATTTGGGGGTCCCAGGGTGTGTTTTGGTGGGTTGGAAAGGGGGAACAGGACCCCTTTACCTGGCAGGCTTCACCCTCCTGCTCTCCTTGTGAGTCTGGGGGGGCTTTGGGGGGGCTTTGGGGGTCCCAAAATGTGTTTGGGGAGTTCCAGGGTGTGTTTGGGGGGGATTTGGGGGGTCCCAAAATGGGTTTGGGGGTCCCAGGGTGTGTTTGGGGGGGATTTGAAGGGTCCCAGGATGTGTTTGGGGGGGATTTGGGAGGTTGGAGAGGAGGGACAGGACCCTTTACCTGGCGGGGTTTGCCCTCCTGCTCTCCTTGTGAGTCTGGGGGGGGCCCAAAATGGGTTTGGGGGGGATTTGGGGCATCCCAGGATGTGTTTGGGGGGGATTTGGGAGTCCCAAAATGTGACTGGGGGGTCCCAGAGTGTTTTTGGGGGGGATTTGGGGGGTTGGGGAGGGGGAACAGGACCCCTTTACCTGGCGGGCTTCGCCCTCCTGCTCTCCTTGTGAGTCTGGGGGGACTTTGGGGGGGATTTGGGGAGGTTTGGGGTTCCCAGGATGTGTTTGGGGGGTGCCAGGATGTGTTTGGGGGAATTTGAGCATCCCAGGATGTGTTTTTGGGGGTGCCAGGATGTGTTTGGGGGGGAGGTTGGAGGTCCCATAACCCAGTTTGGGGGGGTGGGGGGTCCTGTGAGGGTTTTGGGGGGGGTTCTGTGTGATCTGGGGGGGTCCTTGGGGGGTCCAGTGTGATTTAGAGAAGTCCTGAGGGGGTTTCTGTGTGATTTGGGGGGGTTCAATGTGATTTGGGGGGTCCCTGAACCCCTCTTTTTGCCTCCCCAGCCTCCTGAGGCGTTTGGTGACGCTGATCTCGGCATGGGGGTCCTGAGGGGGGTTTGGGGGTCCTGGGTGCCCCTGGGTGACCCTGGGTGATTTGAGGGGTCCCAGGGGGGTTCTGTGTGATTTGGGGGGTCCCTGAACCCCTTTATTTTGTCCCCCCCAGCCTCCTAAGGCGTTTGGTGATGCTGATCTCGGCCTGGGGGGTCCTGAGGGGGTTTGGGGGTCCTGGGTGCCCCTGGGTGACCCTGGGTGATTTGAGGGGTCCCAGGGGGGTTCAGTGTGATTTTTGGGAGTTCAATGTGATTTGGGGGGTCCCTGAACCCCTCTTTTTGCCTCCCCCGCCTCCTGAGGCGTTTGGTGACGCTGATCTCGGCATGGGGGTCCTGAGGGGGGTTTGGGGGTCCTGGGTGCCCCTGGGGGTGTTCATGGGGGATCAGAAGAGTTCAATGTGATTTTTGGGGGTCCCTGAACCCCTCATTTTTGGCCCCCCCAGCCTCCTGAGGCGTTTGGTGACGCTGATCTCGGCCTGGGGGTCCTGAGGGGGGTTTGGGGGTCCTGGGTGTCCCTGGGTGACTCTGGGTGATGTGGGGGGGGCTCTGGGTGACCCTGGGGGTGTTTAGGGGGGTTCAGGGGAGTTCAGTGTGATTTGGGGGGGTCCCTGAACCCCTTTATTTTGTCCCCCCAGCCTCCTAAGGCGTTTGGTGATGCTGATCTCAGCCTGGGGGGTCCTGAGGGGGTTTGGGGGTCCTGGGTGCCCCTGGGTGACCCTGGGTGATTTGAGGGGTCCCAGGGGGTTTCAATGTGATTTGTGGGAGTTCAATGTGATTTGGGGGGTCCCTGAACCCCTTTATTTTGCCCCCCCCAGCCTCCTGAGGCGTTTGGTGACGCTGATCTCGGTCCTGGGGGTCCTGAGGGGGTTTGGGGGGTCCTGGGTGCCCCTGGGTGACTCTGGGGGCTCTGGGTGATTTGAGAAGTCCCAGGGGAGCTCTTTGTGATTTGGGGGGGTCCCTGAACCCCTTTATTTTGCCCCCCCCAGCCTCCTGAGGCGTTTGGTGACGCTGATCTCAGCCTGGGGGGTCCTGAGGGGGGTTTGGGGGTCCTGGGTGCCCCTGGGTGACCCTGGGTGATTTGAGGGGTCCCAGGGGGGTTCTGTGTGATTTGGGGGGTCCCTGAACCCCTTTATTTTGTCCCCCCCAGCCTCCTGAGGCGTTTGGTGACGCTGATCTCGGCCCAGGCCTCTCTGGGCGCCTCCAGCCAGGCCTTCCGCAAGCAGGCCGAGGGCGCCAGCCAGGCCGCACGCAGGTACCTGGAGGACAACGACGCCCTCAGGAAGGTATTTCCCCCCAAAATAAACCCTCCAAAATATCCTAAAAAACATGGAGAACCCCCCCAAAAAATCCCTAAAAAATTCCATTCAAAAACACCCCAAAACCACCCAAAAATACCCCAGAAATCAGTGACACCCCCCCGCAGGTACCTGGAGGACAACGACGCCCTCAGGAAGGTATTTCCCCCAAAAATAAACCCTCCAAAATACCCTAAAAACCATGGAGAACCCCCCCAAAAAAATCCCGATCAAGAACGCCTCAAAAATACCCAAAAAACGCTGACCCCCCACTCGACCACCACGCCTTCCAGGGGGTACCTGGAGGACAACGACGCCCTCAGGAAGGTATTTCCCCTAAAAATAAACCCTCCAAAATATCCTAAAAAACCTAGAGAACCCCCCCAAAGAAATCCCAAAAAAATCCCGCTCAAAAACACCCAAAAATGGCCCAAAAACCACCCCCCCCCCACCCCACCCCAGGGGGTACCTGGAGGACAACGACGCCCTCAGGAAGGTATTTCCCCTAAAAATAAACCCTCCAAAATATCCTAAAAAACCTAGAGAACCCCCCCAAAGAAATCCCAAAAAAATCCCGCTCAAAAACACCCAAAAATGGCCCAAAAATGGCCCAAAAACCACCCCCCCCCACCCCACCCCAGGGGGTACCTGGAGGACAACGACGCCCTCAGGAAGGTATTTCCCCTAAAAATAAACTCTCCAAAACACCCTAAAAAACCTGGAGAACCCCCCCAAAAAAAATCCCAAAAAAATCCCGTTCAAAAACACCTCAAAAATACCCCAAAACCACCGACCCCACCCACCCCAGGGGATACCTGGAGATCAGCAACGCCCTCAGGAAGGTATTTCCCCCAAAAATAAACCCCCCAAACCCCCTAAAAAACATGGAGAATCCCCCCCCCCAAAAAATTCTGCTCAAAAACACCCAAAAATGGCCCAAAAATACCCCAAAAACCACTGACACCCCCACAGGTACCTGGAGGACAACGACACCCTCAGGAAGGTATTTCCCCCAAAAATAAA
Source organism: Pyrocephalus nanus (assembly GCA_038380795.1). Taxonomy (NCBI): domain Eukaryota; kingdom Metazoa; phylum Chordata; class Aves; order Passeriformes; family Tyrannidae; genus Pyrocephalus; species Pyrocephalus nanus. The sequence continues at coordinate 15,210 of JAWZSU010000073.1, forward strand.
CCCTCCAAAATACCCTAAAAAACATGGAGAACCCCCCAAAAAAAATCCCCCAAAAAATCTTGCTCAAAAACACCCAAAAATATCCCAAAAACACCCTAAAAATACCCCAAAAACCACCGACACCCCCACAGGTACGTGGAGGACAACGATGTCCTCGGGAGGGGACCCCCCCAAAAAATAAATCCTCCAAAAACACCCCTGAAATCCCTGGGACACCCCCAAAAACACCCCCAAAAAAATCCCGCTCAAAAATGCCCCCAAAACACCCAGAAACTCCCATGATAATTTGGCCAAAAACATCCCCAAAAAACCTGGATAACCCCCCAAAAACACCCCAAAAATATCCCGCTCAAAGACGCCCCAAACCCTCCCCCCAAAACTCCCATAATAATCTGCCTAAAACCACCCCAAAAAACCGTGATAACCCCCCCAAAATACCCCAAAAATCCCATAATAATCCGACCAAACACACCCCAAAAAAACTGGAGAAGCCCCCCCAAAACACCCCCAAAAAATCCCGCTCAAAACTCCCCAAAAACTTAACCCCCCCCCAAATTTTCACCAGGACCCCCCAAATTCTCCCCCTGACCCCCCAAATTTTGCCCCCCCAGCAGCTGCAGGAGTTGGGGGGGGTTCCTGTGATCCCCCTGACTGCCCAAATTCCCCCCTGAGCCCCCAAATTCCCCCCTTGACCCCCAAATATCCCCCCTGACCCCCCAAATTTTGCCCCCCAGGACCTGCACGAGTCAGGGGGGGCCCTGTGACCCCCCTGACCCCCCAGTATCCCCCCTAACCCCCCAAATTTTGCCCCCCAGCAGCTGCAGGAGTCGGGGGGGCCCTATGACCCCCCCAGGACCCCCCAAATTCCCCCCTGACCCCCCAAATTTTGACCCCCAGCACCTGCAGGAGTCGGGGGGGGCCCTTTGTGACCCCCCTGACCCCCCAAATTCCCCCTGACCCCCAAATTTCCCCCCCCAGCAGCTGCAGGAGTCGGGGGGGGCCCCGTCCCCCACCCGTGACGAGAACGAGACCCTGAAGGCGAAGGTGGAGTCGCTCAAGGAGGAGCTGGAGAGCAGCAAGAGGGGTAGGGGGCTTTGGGGGGGCTTTGGGGGTCCTGGGGGGCTTTGGGGGGTTCTGGAGGGCTTTGGGGGGGATTTAGAGGGGTAGGGGGCTTTGGGGGGTCCTGGGGGGCTTTGGGGGAGTCTTGGGGGCTTTGGGGGGGCTTTTGGGGGTCCTGGGGGGCTTTGGGGGGGTTCTGGAGGGCTTTGGGGGGATTTAGAGGGGCAGGGGGGCTTTGGGGGGGCTTTGGGGGGTCCTGGGGGGACTTCGGAGGGGTCTGGGGGACTTTGGGGGGGTTCTGGGGGGGCTCTGGGGGTCCTGAGGGGCTTTGGGGGGGATTTCGAGGGGTAGGGGGGCTTTGGGGGGCTTTGGGGGGTCCTGGGGCTCGGGGGGGTCCTGGGGGGGCTTTTGGGAGGACCTGGGGGAATTTAGAGTAGCTTTTGGTGGTCCTGGGGATTTGGGGGGATTTAGAGGGGTTTGGGGGCTTTGAAGGGGTCCTGGGAGGAATTAGAAGGGTAGGGGGGCTTTTGGGGGGTCCTGGGGGGCTCTGGGGGTCCTGAGGGGGCTTTGTGGGGGATTTAGAGGGGTAGGGGGGGCTTTTGGGGGGCTCTGGGGGGTTCTGGAGGGCTTTGGGGGGATTTAGAGGGGTAAGGGGGCTTTGGGGGGGCTTTTGGGGGTCCTGATGGGGCTTTGGAGGGGTTCTGGGGGGTCCTGGAGGGTTTAGGGGGGATTTAGGGGGGTCCTGGGGGCTTTTGGGGGTCTTAGAGGGTTGGGGTTTCGGGGGGAGGCTTTGGGGGGGGTTCTGGGAGGGCTTTGGGGGGTCCTGGGTGGTTTTTGGGGGTCCTAGAGGGTTTTGGGGGGTCCGGGGGGGGGGGATTTAAAGGGGTAGGGGGGACTTGGGGGGGCTTTGGGGAATCCTGGGGGGGGAATTTAGAGAAATTTGGGGAGGTCCTGGGGGGGCTTTGGGGGGGATTCTAAAGGGGTTTGAGGGGGCTGGGGGGAGGATCTTTAGGGGGGTTTGGGGGTTGTTTGGGGGGTTTTTGGGGTCCCTGTGACCCCCCCATGACCCCCCAGCCCTGGAGAAGGCGGAGAACGAGGTGGGGGCCATGGGGGGCCGTGGGGGGCTATGGGGTGAATTTAGGGAGTCTGGGGGGTCTGGGGTTTTCAGGGGGGTTTTGGGGGTGTTTTGGGGGGGGTTTTGGGGTCCCTGTGACCCCCCCGTGCCCCCCCAGCCCTGGAGAAGGCCGAGAACGAGGTGCAGGCCATGGGGGGCACAGGAGTGAATTTGTGGGGTCTGGGAGGGGTCCTGGAGCTCTGAGGTTTTCAGGGGGGTTTTGGGGGGTGTTTAGGGGTGTTTTTGGGTCCCTGTGACCCCCCCGTGCCCCCCAGCCCTGGAGAAGGCCGAGAACGAGGTGCAGGCCATGGGGGGGCTGTGGGGGGCTATGGGGTGAATTTGGGGGTTTTGTGGGGTCTGGGAGGGGTCCTGGAGCTCTGGGGTTTTCAGGGGGGTTTTGGGGGGTGTTTGGGGGGGTTTTTGGGGTCCCGTGACCCCCCCGTGGCCCCCCAGCCCTGGAGAAGGCTGAGAACGAGGTGCAGGCCATGCGGCGCCAGGCTCAGGGTCTGACCCGCGAGTACGATCCGGCTGCTGGAGGAGCACGCCCGGCTCCAGGTACTGAGGGGGGGGGGAAAAAACCCCAAAAAACACCCCCAAAAACCACCCCAAACACCCCTGAACCCCCCCGGGACACCCCAAACACCCCTGAACCCCAAACACCCCTGAACCCCCCCGGGGACACCCCAAATACCCCTGAACCCCCAAACTCACCTGAATTCCAAAACTCTCCTGAGGCCCCCCAGGGACACCTCAAACACCCCTGAACCCCCAAACCCCCCAAATCCCCTCCAGACCCCCTCAAATCCCCCCTAACTCTTCCTCCCCCCTCCCCCCCAGACAACCCCAGCCCCCCTAAACCCCCCCAAATCCCCTCCAGACCCCTTCAAATCCCCCCCAACTCCTCCTTCCCCCCCCTCCAGACACCCCCAGCCCCCTAAAACCCCCCAAATCCCCTCCAGACCCCTTCAAATCCCCCCCAACTCCTCCTTCCCCCCCCTCCAGACACCCCCAGCCCCCCTAAAACCCCCTCAAATCCCCTCAAATCCCCCCTAACCCCCCTTTTTCCCCCCCCAGGCCGCCCACGACGGACCCCGCGACAAGAAGGAGGAGTGAGGGGGCTCTGGCCACGCCCACCGGTTACGAGACCACGCCCCTTTTACAAAAAAACCCCACACACGCCCACTTCAGAGACCACGCCCATTACAAACGTACTCCGCCTAGTCACAAGCCCCGCCTCCCCAACCCCACCCTGGGACCAGACCACGCCCCCTCTCTGTTCAGGCCACGCCTCTTTGGGACCAGGCCACACCCCCACAGCCTTTTTTGGGTGGGGGGCAGGGGGGGCACGACCTGGGAATGGGATTTTTGGAACCCCCCTCTCCAACCCCCCCTCGGTTGTTTTTTGGGACCCTCTGAGTTGTTTTTTTTTTTGGGGGGGGGTTTCCAAACCTCCTTTTGGGGGGCCCCCCCCCCCCTTGTTTTTGGGTTCAATAAATGTTGGATTGGGTTCAGTCGTGTTTGGGACCCCCAAAATCATCACCTGGGACCCCCCCAAATCCCCTCCAAAAATCCCCCCCTCCCCCAGACCCCTCTGGTATCCCTCAAACCCCCCCACCCCCCCCGGGACCCCCTTTCCTTCCCACCCCAAATCCTTGTGAGACCCCCCCAAATAACCCCCCCAAACCCCACCTGGGACCCCCAACATCCATCTGGGACCCCCCAAATCCCCCTTTGGGACCCCCAACATCCATCTGGGACCCCCCAAATCCCCCTTTGGGACCCCCAACATCCATCTGGGACCCCCCCAAACCCCACCTGGGACCCCCAACATCCATCTGGGACCCCCCAAATCCCCCTTTGGGACCCCCAACATCCATCTGAGACCCCCCCCTGCCCCCAAACCCCCCCTTTGGGACCCCCAACATCCATCCGGGACCCCCTTTCCCCCCCCCCAAATTTTGAGACCCCCCGAGGTTTCACCACCTTTATTGGCACCGTGCACGGGTGGGGGGGGTGAGAGGGGGGGGCACCGTGGGGCAGGACCCCCACCCCAATTTTGGGGCAGGGGGACCCCCCTATGGGGCAGGAACCCCCCATGGGGTTGAGGGACCCCCTTCTATGGGACAGGACCCCAATTTTGGGGCTGGGGGACCCCCTTATGGGGTTGAGGGACCCCCTTCTATGGAGCAGGACCCCCAATTTTGGGGCAGGGAGACCCCCCCTTCCTATGGCACAGGACCCCCATTATGGGCAGGACCCCCTTTATGGGACAGGGACCCCCCAATTTTGGGTCAGGGACCCCCAATTTTGGGTCAGGGACCCCCGTTTTGGGTCAAGGACCCCCAATTTTGGGGTCAGGGGTCTCCAATTTTGAGTCAGGGACCCCCAATTTTGGGTCAGGGGTCCCATTGTGGGTCAGGACCTCCCAGTTTGGGTCAGGACCCCCAATTTTGGGTCAGGGGTCCCCATTGTGGGTCAGGGATCCCAATTTTGGGTCAGGGACCCCCAATTTTGAGCCAGGGACCCCCAATTTTGGGTCAGGGACCCCAATTGTGGGTCAAGACCCCCCAGTTTTGGGTCAGGGACCCCCAATTTTGAGCCAGGGACCCCCAATTTTGGGTCAGGACCCCCAATTTTGAGCCAGGGACCCCCAATTTTGGGTCAAGAACCCCCAATTTTGGATCAGGGACCCCCAGTTTTGGATCAGGAACCCCCAATTTTGGTCAGGCCCCCCAATTATGGGTCAGAACCCCAAATTTTGGGTCAAGGGTCCCCCAATTTTGGGTCAGGGGTCTCCAATTTGGGGTCAGGACCCCCAATTTGGGGTCAAGGGGACTCTGTTACAGGTCAGGACCCCCAATTTTGGGTCAGGACCCCCCAATTTTGGGTCAGGGGTCCCCGCGGGGGGGGTGGGGGTGGGGGGGAGGGGTGCAGGGTCCGGGCGTGGCCCCGAAGGGCCTCGAATTCCCTTTGGACAAAATCCGTGAGGGCTTTTCGGAGCTCCACCTGGGGGGAGGGGAGAGGAGAGACCCCCGAATTGGGGAGAGACCCCCGGGATTGGGGAGAGACCCCCGGGAATGGGGAGAGACCCCCGGAATGGGGAGAGACCCTCGGGAATGGGGAGAGACCCTCGGGAATGGGAGAGACCCCCGGGAATGGGGAGAGACCCCCGGGAATGGGGAGAGACCCCAGGAATGGGGAGAGACCCCAGGAATGGGAGAGACCCTCGGGAATGGGGAGAGACCCCCGGGAATGGGAGAGACCCCCGAATTGGGGAGAGACCCCCGGGATTGGGGAGAGACCCCCGGGATTGGGAAAGACCCCCGGGAATGGGGAGAGACCCCCGGAATGGGGAGAGACCCCCGGGAATGGGAGAGACCCCCCGGGAATGGGGAGAGACCCTCGGGAATGGGGAGAGACCCTCGGGAATGGGGAGAGACCCCCGGGATTGGGGAGAGACCCCCGGGATTGGGGAGAGACCCCTGGGAATGGGGAGAGACCCCCGGGAATGGGAGAGACCCCCGAATTGGGGAGAGACCCCCGAGTTGGGGAGAGACCCCCGGGATTGGGGAGAGACCCTCGGGAATGGGGAGAGACCCCCCGGGAATGGGAGAGACCCCCGAATTGGGGAGAGACCCCCGGGATTGGGGAGAGACCCCCGGGATTGGGGAAAGACCCCCGGGAATGGGGAGAGACCCCCGGGAATGGGGAGAGACCCCCGGGAATGGGGAGAGACCCTCGGGAATGGGAGAGACCCTCGGGAATGGGGAGAGACCCCCGGGATTGGGGAGAGACCCCCGGGATTGGGGAGAGACCCCTGGGAATGGGGAGAGACCCCCGGAATGGGAGAGACCCCCGAATTGGGGAGAGACCCCCGGGATTGGGGAGAGACCCCCGGGATTGGGGAGAGACCCCTGGGAATGGGGAGAGACCCCCGGATTGGGGAGAGACCCCCGGGATTGGGGAGAGACCCCTGGGAATGGGGAGAGACCCCCGGGATTGGGGAGGGAATGGGGAGAGACCCCCGGGAATGGGGAGGGAATGGGGAGAGACCCCCGGGATTGAGGAGAGACCCCCGAGTTGGGGAGAGACCCCCGGGAATGGGGAGGGAATGGGGAGAGACCCCCGAGTTGGGGAGAGACCCCCAGGAATGAGGAGAGACCCCCGGGATTGGGGAGACCCCCGAGTTGGGGAGAGACCCCCGGGATTGGGGAGAGACCCCCGGAATGGGGAGGGATTGGGGAGAGACCCCCCCCATGTGTCCCAGCCCCCTCCAAAAAGGGTCTCAATCCCCCCAAAAGGGGTCCCATCCCCCCCTAAGGGGTCCCAGCCCCCCCCTAAGGGGTCCCAGCCCCCCTAAGGGGTCCCAGCCCCCCCAAAATGTGTCCCAATCCCCCCAAAAGGGTTCTCAGCCCCCCCTAAGGGCTCTCAACCCCCCCAAATGTGTCCCAACCCCCCCTAAGGGGTCCCATCCCCCCCTAAGGGGTCCTAGCCCCCCCTAAGGGATCCCAGCCCCCCCAAAAAGGGGTCCCAGCCCCCCCAAAAAGGGGTCCCAGCCCCCCCAAAAAAGGGGTCCCAGCCCCCCCAAAAAGGGGTCCCAGCCCCCCCAAAATGTGTCCAAACCCCCCCAAAGGGGTCTCAGCCCCCCTAAGGGGTCCCAGCCCCCCCAAAATGTGTCCCAATCCCCCCAAAAGGGGTCCCAGCCCCCCCAAAATGTGTCCCAGCCCCCCCAAAGGGGTCCCATCCCCCCCAAAATGTGTCCCAGCCCCCCAAAGGGGTCCCATCCCCCCCAAAGGGGTCCCCTCCCCCCCGGGGTCTCACCGTGCCGGTCCTTCGTTCCGGAGCCGCTCCAGGAGGGGTCGGACACTGAAGGGGCGTCCCACGACAACCGTGATGTGCTGGGGGGGAAAAAGACCCTCAGAGACCCCCAAAACCCCCCAGGGACCCCCAAACATCCCTCAGAGACCCCCATAACCCCCCCAGGGACCCCCAAACCCACCCAAACCCCCCCATAACCCCCCACGACAACCGTGATGTGCTGGGGGGGGGACACACTCAGAGACCCCCCAGAGACCCCCAAAACCCCCCAGAGACCCCCAAAACCCCTCAGAGACCTCCAGAGACCCCCAAAACCCCCCCAGGGACCCCCAAACCCCCCAGAGACCCCCAAAACCCCCTCAGAGACCTCCAGAGACCCCAAACCCCCCCACGACAACCGTGATGTGCTGGGGGGGGGACACACTCAGAGACCCCCCCCAAAACCCCCCAGAGACCCCCAAAACCCCCCCAAACCCCCCCACGACCACCGTGATGTGCTGGGGGGGGAGAGACCCTCAGAGACCCCCCCCAAAACCCCCAAACATCCCCCAGAGACCCCAAAACCCCCCAGAGACCCCCAAAACCCCCCCAGGGACCCCCAAAACCCCCCCACGACCACCGTGATGTGCTGGGGGGGGGGAGAGACCCTCAGAGACCCCCCCCAAAACCCCCCCAGAGACCCCAGGGACCCCCAAAACCCCCCCACGACCACCGTGATGTGCTGGGGGGGGAGAGAGACCCTCAGAGACCCCCCCCAAAACCCCCCAGAGACCCCAGGGACCCCCAAAACCCCTCAGAGACCCCCAAAACCCTCCCAGAGACCCCCAGAGACCCCAAACCCCCCCCCCCGGGACCCCCATAACCCCCCCACGACCACCGTGATGTGCTGGGGGGAGAGAGACCCTCAGAGACCCCCAAAACCCCCCCAAAACCCCAACTCCCCCTACAACCCCCCAAATCCCCCCAAATAACCCCCATAAACACCCTCAGCCCCCAAATCCCCCCCACGACCCCCAAATCACCCTCTTGACCCCCCAACCCCCCCCCTGCGACCCCCAAATCCTCCCAATAACCCCATAAACCCCCCAACCCCCCCACGACCCCCCAAATCCCCCCCTACGACCTTAAACTCCCCCTCAAGACCACCCAGATCCGCCCCATAACCCCCCCCAACCCCCCTAAATCCCCCCATAAACCCCCCCAACCCCCCCCCAGGACCCCCCAAATTTCCCCCCTACGACCCCAGCCCCCCAAATAACCCCAATAAACCCCCCAAACCCCCACCACGACCCCCCAAATTCCCCCATAAACCCCCCAACTCCACCCCAGGACCCCCCAAATTCCCCCATAAACCCCCCAATCCCCCATAACCCCCTCCAAATTCCCC
>JAWZSU010000073.1:23687-81294 GCA_038380795.1 Pyrocephalus nanus
CAATAAATGTTGGATTGGGTTCAGTCGTGTTTGGGACCCCCAAAATCATCACCTGGGACCCCCCCAAATCCCCTCCAAAAATCCCCCCCTCCCCCAGACCCCTCCTGGTATCCCTCAAACCCCCCCACCCCCCCCGGGACCCCCTTTCCTTCCCACCCCAAATCCTTGTGAGACCCCCCCAAAATAACCCCCCCAAACCCCCCCTTTGGGACCCCCAACATCCATCTGGGACCCCCCCAAACCCCACCTGGGACCCCCAACATCCATCTGGGACCCCCCAAATCCCCCTTTGGGACCCCCAACATCCATCTGAGACCCCCCCCTGCCCCCAAAACCCCCGTTTGGGACCCCCAACATCCATCCGGGACCCCCTTTCCCCCCCCCCAAATTTTGAGACCCCCCGAGGTTTCACCACCTTTATTGGCACCGTGCACGGGTGGGGGGGGTGAGAGGGGGGGGCACCGTGGGGCAGGACCCCCACCCCAATTTTGGGGCAGGGGGACCCCCCTATGGGGCAGGAACCCCCCATGGGATTGAGGGACCCCCTTCTATGGGACAGGACCCCAATTTTGGGGCTGGGGGACCCCCTTATGGGGTTGAGGGACCCCCTTCTATGGAGCAGGACCCCCAATTTTGGGGCAGGGAGACCCCCCCCTTCCTATGGCACAGGACCCCCATTATGGGGCAGGACCCCCTTTATGGGACAGGGACCCCCCAATTTTGGGTCAGGGACCCCCAATTTTGGGTCAGGGACCCCCGTTTTGGGTCAAGGACCCCCAATTTTGGGTCAGGGGTCTCCAATTTTGAGTCAGGGACCCCCAATTTTGGGTCAGGGGTCCCCATTGTGGGTCAGGGACCTCCCAGTTTGGGTCAGGACCCCCAATTTTGGGTCAGGGGTCCCCATTGTGGGTCAGGGATCCCAATTTTGGGTCAGGGACCCCCAATTTTGAGCCAGGGACCCCCAATTTTGGGTCAGGGACCCCCAATTGTGGGTCAAGACCCCCAGTTTTGGGTCAGGGACCCCCAATTTTGAGCCATGGACCCCCAATTTTGGGTCAGGGACCCCAATTGTGGGTCAAGACCCCCAGTTTTGGGTCAGGGACCCCCAATTTTGAGCCAGGGACCCCCAATTTTGGGTCAGGACCCCCAATTTTGAGCCAGGGACCCCCAATTTTGGGTCAAGAACCCCCAATTTTGGATCAGGGACCCCCAGTTTTGGATCAGGAACCCCCAATTTTGGGTCAGGCCCCCCAATTATGGGTCAGAACCCCAAATTTTGGGTCAAGGGTCCCCCAATTTTGGGTCAGGGGTCTCCAATTTGGGGTCAGGACCCCCAATTTGGGGTCAAGGGGACTCTGTTACAGGTCAGGACCCCCAATTTTGGGTCAGGACCCCCAATTTTGGGTCAGGGGTCCCCGCGGGGGGGGTGGGGGTGGGGGGAGGGGTGCAGGGTCCGGGCGTGGCCCCGAAGGGCCTCGAATTCCCTTTGGACAAAATCCGTGAGGGCTTTTCGGAGCTCCACCTGGGGGGAGGGGAGAGGAGAGACCCCCGAATTGGGGAGAGACCCCCGGGATTGGGGAGAGACCCCCGGGAATGGGGAGAGACCCCCGGGAATGGGAGAGACCCCCGAATTGGGGAGAGACCCCCGGGATTGGGGAGAGACCCCCGGGAATGGGGAGAGACCCCCGGGATTGGGGAGAGACCCCCGGGATTGGGGAGAGACCCCCGAGTTGGGGAGAGACCCCCGGGAATGGGGAGAGACCCCCGGGAATGGGGAGAGACCCCCGGGATTGGGGAGAGACCCCCAGGAATGGGGAGAGACCCCCGGGAATGGGGAGAGACCCTCGGGAATGGGGAGAGACCCCCGGGATTGGGGAGAGACCCCCGAGTTGGGGAGAGACCCCCGGGAATGGGGAGAGACCCCCGGGAATGGGGAGAGACCCCTGGGATTGGGGAGAGACCCCTGGGAATGGGGAGAGACCCCCGGGAATGGGAGAGACCCCCGAATTGGGGAGAGACCCCCGGGATTGGGGAGAGACCCCTGGGAATGGGGAGAGACCCTCGGGAATGGGGAGAGACCCTCGGGAATGGGGAGAGACCCCCGAGTTGGGGAGAGACCCCCGGGAATGGGGAGAGACCCCCGGGAATGGGGAGAGACCCCCGGGAATGGGGAGAGACCCTCGGGAATGGGGAGAGACCCCCGGGATTGGGGAGAGACCCCCGAGTTGGGGAGAGACCCCGGGAATGGGGAGAGACCCCCGGGATTGGGGAGAGACCCCTGGGAATGGGGAGAGACCCCCGGGAATGGGAGAGACCCCCGAATTGGGGAGAGACCCCCGGGATTGGGGAGAGACCCCCGGGATTGGGGAGAGACCCCTGGGAATGGGGAGAGACCCCCGGGATTGGGGAGAGACCCCCGGGATTGGGGAGAGACCCCTGGGAATGGGGAGAGACCCCCGGGATTGGGGAGGGAATGGGGAGAGACCCCCGGGAATGGGGAGGGAATGGGGAGAGACCCCCGGGATTGAGGAGAGACCCCCGAGTTGGGGAGAGACCCCCGGGAATGGGGAGGGAATGGGGAGAGACCCCCGAGTTGGGGAGAGACCCCCAGGAATGAGGAGAGACCCCCGGGATTGGGGAGACCCCCGAGTTGGGGAGAGACCCCCGGGATTGGGGAGAGACCCCCGGGAATGGGGAGGGATTGGGGAGAGACCCCCCCCAATGTGTCCCAGCCCCCTCCAAAAGGGTCTCAATCCCCCCAAAAGGGGTCCCATCCCCCCCTAAGGGGTCCCAGCCCCCCCCTAAGGGGTCCCAGCCCCCCCTAAGGGGTCCCAGCCCCCCCAAAATGTGTCCCAATCCCCCCAAAAGGGTTCTCAGCCCCCCCTAAGGGCTCTCAACCCCCCCAAATGTGTCCCAACCCCCCCTAAGGGGTCCCAGCCCCCCCTAAGGGATCCCAGCCCCCCCAAAAAGGGGTCCCAGCCCCCCCAAAAAGGGGTCCCAGCCCCCCCTAAGGGGTCCCAGCCCCCCCAAAAAGGGGTCCCAGCCCCCCCAAAATGTGTCCCAAACCCCCCCAAAGGGGTCTCAGCCCCCCTAAGGGGTCCCAACCCCTTCAAAAGGGTTCTCAGCCCCCCCTAAGGGCTCTCAACCCCCCAAAATGTGTCCCAGCCCCCCCTAAGGGGTCCCAGCCCCTCCCTAAGGGGTCCCATCCCCCCCTAAGGGGTCCTAGCCCCCCCTAAGGGATCCCAGCCCCCCCAAAAAGGGGTCCCAGCCCCCCAAAAAAGGGGTCCCAGCCCCCCCTAAGGGGTCCCATCTCCCCCAAAGGGGTCCCAGCCCCCCCTAAGGGGTCCCAGCCCCCCCAAAAAGGGGTCCCAGCCCCCCCAAAAAGGGGTCCCAGCCCCCCCTAAGGGGTCCCAGCCCCCCCAAAATGTGTCCCAAACCCCCCCAAAGGGGTCTCAGCCCCCCTAAGGGGTCCCAGCCCCCCCAAAATGTGTCCCAATCCCCCCAAAAGGGGTCCCAGCCCCCCCAAAATGTGTCCCAATCCCCCCAAAAGGGGTCCCAGCCCCCCCAAAGGGGTCCCCTCCCCCCCGGGGGTCTCACCGTGCCGGTCCCTTCGTTCCGGAGCCGCTCCAGGAGGGGTCGGACACTGAAGGGGCGTCCCACGACAACCGTGATGTGCTGGGGGGGAAAAAGACCCTCAGAGACCCCCAAACCCCCCCCAGGGACCCCCAAACATCCCTCAGAGACCCCCATAACCCCCCCAGGGACCCCCAAACCCACCCAAAACCCCCCCATAACCCCCACGACAACCGTGATGTGCTGGGGGGGGGGACACACTCAGAGACCCCCCAGAGACCCCCAAAACCCCCCAGAGACCCCCAAAACCCCCTCAGAGACCTCCAGAGACCCCCAAAACCCCCCCAGGGACCCCCAAAACCCCCCAGAGACCCCCAAAACCCCCTCAGAGACCTCCAGAGACCCCCAAACCCCCCCCACGACAACCGTGATGTGCTGGGGGGGAGAGACCCTCAGAGACCCCCCCCAAAACCCCCAAACATCCCCCAGAGACCCCCAAAACCCCCCAGAGACCCCCAAAACCCCCCCAGGGACCCCCAAAACCCCCCACGACCACCGTGATGTGCTGGGGGGGGGGAGAGACCCTCAGAGACCCCCCCCAAAACCCCCCCAGAGACCCCCAGGGACCCCCAAAACCCCCCCACGACCACCGTGATGTGCTGGGGGGGGAGAGAGACCCTCAGAGACCCCCCCCAAAACCCCCCCAGAGACCCCCAGGGACCCCCAAAACCCCCTCAGAGACCCCCAAAACCCTCCCAGAGACCCCCAGAGACCCCAAACCCCCCCCCCGGGACCCCCATAACCCCCCCACGACCACCGTGATGTGCTGGGGGAGAGAGACCCTCAGAGACCCCCAAAACCCCCCCAAAACCCCCAACTCCCCCCTACAACCCCCCAAATCCCCCCCAATAACCCCCATAAACACCCTCAGCCCCCCAAATCCCCCCCCACGACCCCCAAATCACCCTCTTGACCCCCCAACCCCCCCCCTGCGACCCCCAAATCCTCCCCAATAACCCCATAAATCCCCCAACCCCCCACGACCCCCCAAATCCCCCCCTACGACCTTAAACTCCCCCTCAAGACCACCCAGATCCCCCCATAAACCCCCCCAACCCCCCTAAATCCCCCCATAACCCCCCCCAACCCCCCTAAATCCCCCCATAAACCCCCCCAACCCCCCCCCAGGACCCCCCAAATTTCCCCCTACGACCCCCAGCCCCCCAAATAACCCCCAATAAACCCCCCAAACCCCCACCACGACCCCCCAAATTCCCCCATAAACCCCCAACTCCACCCCAGGACCCCCCAAATTCCCCCATAAACCCCCCAAATCCCCCATAACCCCCTCCAAATTCCCCCATAAACCCCCCAAATCCCCCATAACCCCCCCAAATTCCCCCATAAACCCCCCAAATCCCCATAACCCCCCCCAAATTCCCCCATAAACCCCCCAAATCCCCCATAACCCCCCCAAATCCCCCATAACCCCCTCTAAATCCCCCATAAACCCCCCAAATTCCCCATAACCCCCCCAATTCCCCCCATAAACCCCCCAAATCCCCCATAACCCCCCCAAATTCCCCCATAAACCCCCCAAATCCCCCATAACCCCCCCCAAATTCCCCCATAAACCCAAATCCCCCATAACCCCCCCAAATTCCCCCATAAACCCCCCAAATCTCCCATAACCCCCCCCAAATTCCCCATAAACCCCCCAAATCCCCCATAACCCCCTCCAAATTCCCCCATAAACCCCCCAAATCCCCCATAAACCCCTCCAAATTCCCCCATAAACCCCCCAAATCCCCCATAAACCCCCCAAATTCCCCCATAAACCCCCCAAATCTCCCATACCCCCCCCAAATTCCCCCATAAACCCCCCAAATCCCCCACCACGACCCCCCAAATTCCCCCATAAACCCCCCAAATTCCCCATAACCCCCTCCAAATTCCCCCATAAACCCCCCAAATCCCCCATAACCCCCCCAAATTCCCCCATAAACCCCCCAAATCCCCCATAACCCCCCCAAATTCCCCCATAAACCCAAATCCCCCATAACCCCCCCCAAATTCCCCCATAAACCCCCCAAATCTCCCATAACCCCCTCCAAATTCCCCCATAAACCCCCCAAATCCCCCACCACGACCCCCCAAATTCCCCATAAACCCCCCAAATCCCCCATAACCCCCCCCAAATTCCCCCATAAACCCCCCAAATTCCCCATAACCCCCCCAAATCCCCATAACCCCCTCTAAATTCCCCCATAAACCCCCCAAATTCCCCATAACCCCCCCAAATCCCCCACCACGACCCCCCAAATCCCCCATAACCCCCCAAATTCCCCCATAAACCCCCCAAATCCCCCATAACCCCCCCAAATTCCCCCATAAACCCCCCAAATCCCCCATAACCCCCCCAAATCCCCCATAAACCCCCCAAATCCCCCATAACCCCCCCAAATCCCCCATAACCCCCCCAAATTCCCCCATAAACCCCCCAAATCCCCCATAACCCCCTCCAAATTCCCCCATAAACCCCCCAAATTCCCCATAACCCCCTCCAAATTCCCCCATAAACCCCCCAAATCCCCCATAACCCCCTCCAAATTCCCCCATAAACCCCCCCAACCCCCCCAGGACCCCCCAAACCCCCCCAGGACCCCCCAAATTCCCCCCTTCCCCCCTCACCTGTCCCACCCTGGGCACGTAGGGGCGCCGGTTGGGGAGGACGTCGCTCATTCCTGGGGGGGGGGGGACACGAGGGGGGGTCACCCCCAGCTGGGACCCCTCCCCCCTCACCCCAACACTCCCCCAACCCCCCCCAATCATCAAAACCCCCCCAAAATGACCCTGTGACCCCCAACACCCCCCCTGACCCCCCCCAATCATCAACCCCCCCTGTGACCCCCCCAAAATGATCCTGTGCCCCCCAACACCCCCCTGACCCCCCCAAAATGACCCTGTGACCCCCAACACCCCCCTGACCCCCCCAAAATGACCCTGTGACCCCCAACACCCCCCTGACCCCCCCAAAATGACTCTGTGACCCCCAACACCCCCCCTGACCCCCCCAAAATGACCCTGTGACCCCCAACACCCCCCTGACCCCCCCCAATCACCCCCACCCCCCCAAAATGACCCTGTGACCCCCAACACCCCCCTGACCCCCCCAAAATGACCCTGTGACCCCCAACACCCCCCTGACCCCCCCAAAATGATCCTGTGCCCCCCAACACCCCCCTGACCCCCCCAAAATGACCCTGTGACCCCAACACCCCCCCTGACCCCCCCAAAATGACCCTGTGACCCCCAACACCCCCCTGACCCCCCCAAAATGACCCTGTGACCCCCAACACCCCCCTGACCCCCCCAAAATGATCCTGTGCCCCCCAACACCCCCCTGACCCCCCCAAAATGACCCTGTGACCCCAACACCCCCCTGACCCCCCCAAAATGACCCTGTGACCCCCAACACCCCCCTGACCCCCCCAAAATGACCCTGTGACCCCCAACACCTCCCTGACCCCCCCAAAATGACCCTGTGACCCCCAACACCTCCCTGACCCCCCCAAAATGACCCTGTGACCCCAACACCCCCCCTGACCCCCCCAATCATCAACCCCCCCTGTGACCCCCCCAAAATGATCCTGTGCCCCCCAACACCCCCCTGACCCCCCCAAAATGACCCTGTGACCCCCAACACCCCCCTGACCCCCCCAAAATGACCCTGTGCCCCCCAACACCCCCCTGACCCCCCCAAAATGACCCTGTGACCCCCAACACCCCCCCTGACCCCCCCCCAGGACCCCCCATCATCCCCAGACCCCCCCAAATCCCCCCCAGACCCCCAAAGCCCCCCATAACCCTCCTAATAACCCCCAAAGCCCCCCCAAAGCCCCCCCAAAGCCCCCCCAAATCCTCCCCAAAGCCCCCCCCATAACTCCCCCAAAGCCCCCCATAACCCTCCTAAAGCCCTCCTAAAGCCCCCCAAATCCCCCCAGCCCCCCCAAAGCCCCCCCAGAACTCCCCAAGAGCCCCCCTAAAGACCCCCAAAGCCCCCCTTAACCCTCCTAAAGCCCCCCAAAGCCCCCTCAAAACCCCCCCAAATCCCCCCATAACCCCCCTAAAAACCCCCAACCCCCCCAAAGCCCCCCCAAAGCCCCCCAAAGCCCCCTCCTCACCCCCGTGCCAGAGGGGCAGGATGACGGGGTCCCAGACCCCCCAAAACTCCCCCAGACCCCCCCAAAACTCCCCCAGACCCCCCAAAAGCCCCCCAGACCCCCCCTCACCCCCATGCCAGAAGGGCAGGATTAGGGGGGTCCCTGAGCCCCCCAAAACCCCCCCAAATCCCCCCATAACTCCCCCCAAATCCCCCCATAACTCCCCCAAAGCCCCCCATAACCCCCCTAAAGCCCCCCAAAGCCCCCCAAAGCCCCCCCAAATCCTCCCCAAACCCCCCCCAAAAGCCCTCCATAACCCTCCTAATGACCCCCAAAGCCCCTCAAAGCCCCCCCAAAGCCCCCCAGACCCCCCCCAAAACCCCCCCCTAATGCCCCATAACCCTCCTAAAGCCCCCCAAAGCCCCCCAAAACTCCCCAAAGCCCCCTCCTCACCCCCATGCCAGAGGGGCAGGATGACGGGGTCCCAGACCCCCCAAAACTCCCCCAGACCCCCCCAAATCCCCCCAGACCCCTCCTCACCCCCGTGCCAGAGAGGTAGGATGACGGGGTCCCAGACCCCCCAAAGCCCCCCATAACCCCCCTAAAGACCTCCAAAGCCCCCCCAGCCCCCCCAAAGCCCCTCAAAGCCCCCCAAAGCCCCCTCCTCACCCCCGTGCCAGAGGGGCAGGACGACGGGGTCCCTGAGCCCCCAAAGCCCCCCAAATTCCCCCAAAGCCCCCCAGACCCCCCCAAAGCCCCCCCAGACCCCTCCTCACCCCCGTGCCAGAGGGGCAGGATGACGGGGGTCCCTGAGCCCCCCAAAGCCCCCCAGACCCTCCCAAAGCCCCCCAAATCCCCCCAGACCCCCCTTCACCCCCGTGCCAGAGGGGCAGGATGACGGGGTCCCAGACCCCCCAAATCCTCCCCAAAGCCCCCCATAACTCCGCAAGAGCCCCCCTAAAGACCCCCAAAGCCCCCCAAAACCCCCCCAAAGCCCCCCATAACTCCCCCAAAGCCCCCCAAAACCCCCCCAAAACCCCCCCAAAGCCCCCCATAACTCCCCCAAAGCCCCCCATAACTCCCCCAAAGCCCCCCATAACTCCCCCAAAGCCCCCCAAAACCCCCCCAAAGCCCCCCAAAGCCCCCCATAACTCCCCCAAAGCCCCCCATAACTCCCCCAAAGCCCCCCAAAACCCCCCCAAAGCCCCCCATAACTCCCCAAAAGCCCCCCAAAACCCCCCCAAAGCCCCCAAAGCCCCCCATAACTCCCCCAAAGCCCCCCATAACTCCCCCAAAGCCCCCCATAACTCCCCCAAAGCCCCCCAAAACCCCCCCAAAGCCCCCCATAACTCCCCCAAAGCCCCCCATAACTCCCCTAAAGCCCCCCATAACTCCCCCAAAGCCCCCCAAAACCCCCCCAAAGCCCCCCATAACTCCCCCAAAGCCCCCCATAACTCCCCCAAAGCCCCCCAAATCCTCCCCAAGCCCCCCCCCAAAAGCCCTCCATAACCCTCCTAAAGCCCCCTCAAATCCCCCCAAAACCCCCCAGACCCCCCCCAAAACCCCCCCTAATACCCCCATAACCCTCCTAAAGCCACCCCAGACCCCCCCATAACCCTCCTGAAGCCCCCCAAAGCCCCCTCAAAGCCCCCCAAAACCCCCCCTAATGCCCCCCATAACCCTCCTAAAGCCCCCCAAAGCCCCCCAAAACTCCCCCAAAGCCCCTCACCCCCATGCCAGAGGGGCAGGATCAGGGGGGTCCCTGAGCCCCCCAAATCCCCCCAAATCCTCCCCAAATCCCCCATAACTCCCCCAAAGCCCCCCATAACCCCCCTAAAGACCCCCAAAGCCCCCCAAATCCCCCATAGCTCCCCCAAAGCCCCCCATAAAGACCCCCAAAGCCCCCCCAAAGCCCCCCCAGACCCCCCCAAAGCCCCCCACTGCTGTGCCAGAAGGGCAGGATAACAGGGTCCCAGACCCCCCAAAGCCCCCAAATCCTCCCCAAACCCCCCCATAACTCCCCCAAAGCCCCCCATAACCCTCCTAAAACCCCCCAAAGCCCCCCATAACTCCCCCAAAGCCCCCCATAACCCCCATAAAGACCCCCAAAGCCCCCCCAAAGCCCCCCATAACTCCCCTAAAGATCCCCAAAGCCCCCCCAAATCCTCCCCAAACCCCCTCAGACCCCCCCAAAGCCCCACAAAACCCTCCTAAACCCCCCCAAAGCCCCCCAGACCCCCCCTCACCCCCGTGCCAGAGGGGCAGGATGACGGGGTCCCGACGACACTCGGCCAAGAGACGCCCGATCCCTGGGGGGGGAAAGGGGGGGTCAGGGGGGGATTTGGGGGGGTCAGGGGGGATTTGGGGGTGGTTTGGGGGGTCAGGGGGTGATCTGGGGGTGATTTGGGGGGTCAGGGGGTGATTTGGGGGTGATTTGGGGGGTCAGGGGGTGATTTGGGGGTGATTTGGGGGGTCAGGGGGTGATTTGGGGGGCTGGGGGGATTTGGGGGGAATTTGAGGGGTCAGGGGGTGATTTGTGGGGGCTGGGGGTGATTTGGGGGTCAGGGGGTGATTTGGGGGGGCTGGGGGTGATTTGGGGGGGTCAGGGGGTGATTTGGGGGGTCAGGGGGTGATTTGGGGGGGCTGGGGGTGATTTGGGGGGTCTGGGGGTGATTTGGAGGGTTGGGGGTGATTTTGGGGTCAGGGGGTGATTTGGGGGGCTGGGGGGATTTGGGGGGAATTTGAGGGGTCAGGGGGTGATTTGTGGGGGCTGGGGGTGATTTGGGGGGTTGGGGGTGGTTTGGGGGGTCAGGAGGGATTTGGGGGGGTCAGGGGGTGATTTGGGGGGGTTGGGGGTGATTTGGGAGGGCTGAGGGTGATTTGGGGGGGTCAGGGGGGATTTGGGGGTGGTTTGGGGGGTCAGGGGGTGATTTGGGGGTGATTTGGGGGGTCAGGGGGTGATTTGGGGGTGATTTGGGGGGTCAGGGGGTGATTTGGGGGTGATTTGGGGGGTCAGGGGGTGATTTGGGGGGCTGGGGGGATTTGGGGGGAATTTGAGGGGTCAGGGGGTGATTTGTGGGGGCTGGAGGTGATTTGGGGGGTTGGGGGTGGTTTGGGGGTCAGGGGGGATTTGGGGGGGTCAGGGGGTGATTTGGGGGGTCAGGGGTGATTTGGGGGGTCAGGGGTGATTTGGGGGGGCTGGGGGTGATTTTGGGGGGTCAGGGGGTGATTTTGGGGGGTCAGGGGGTGATTTGGGGGGGTCAGGGGGGATTTGGGGGGTCAGGGGATGATTTGGGGGGTCAGGGGTGATTTGGGGGTGATTTGGGGGGGTCAGGGGTGATTTTGAGGGGGCTGGGGGTGATTTGAGGGGGTCAGGGGGGATTTGGGGGGTCAGGGGATGATTTGGGGGTGATTTGGGGGGTCAGGGGGTGATTTGGGGGGCTGGGGGGATTTGGGGGGAATTTGAGGGGTCAGGGGGTGATTTGTGGGGGCTGGGGGTGGTTTGGGGGTCAGGGGGTGATTTGGAGGGTTGGGGGTGATTTGGGGGGGTCAGGGGTGATTTGGGGGGGGTCAGGGGGTGATTTGGGGGGTCAGGGGTGATTTGGGGGGGTCAGGGGGGATTTGGGGGTGATTTGGGGGGTCGGGGGTGATTTGGGGGGCTGGGGGTGATTTTGGGGTCAGGGGGGATTTGGGGGTGATTTGGGGGGTCAGGGGGTGATTTGGGGGGCTGGGGGTGATTTTGGGGTCAGGGGGTGATTTTTTGGGGTCAGGGGGGATTTGGGGGGAATTTGAGGGGTCAGGGGGTGATTTGTGGGGGCTGGGGGTGATTTGGGGGGTCTGGGGGTGATTTGGAGGGTTGGGGGTGATTTGGGGGGTCAGGGGGTGATTTGGGGGGTCAGGGGTGATTTGGGGGGGCTGGGGGTGATTTGGGGGGGTCAGGGGGTGATTTGGGGGGTCAGGGGGTGATTTGGGGGGTTGGGGGTGGTTTGGGGGTCAGGGGGTGATTTGGAGGGTTGGGGGTGATTTGGGGGGGTCAGGGGGTGATTTGGGGGGTCAGGGGTGATTTGGGGGGGGTTAGGGGGTGATTTGGGGGGGTCAGGGGGGATTTGGGGGTGATTTGGGGGGTCGGGGGTGATTTGGGGGGCTGGGGGTGATTTTGGGGTCAGGGGGGATTTGGGGGTGATTTGGGGGGTCAGGGGGTGATTTGGGGGGCTGGGGGTGATTTTGGGGTCAGGGGGTGATTTTTTGGGGTCAGGGGGGATTTGGGGGGAATTTGAGGGGTCAGGGGGTGATTTGTGGGGGCTGGGGGTGATTTGGGGGGTCAGGGGGTGATTTGGGGGGTCAGGGGTGATTTGGGGGGGCTGGGGGTGATTTGGGGGGGTCAGGGGGTGGTTTGGGGGTCAGGGGGTGATTTGGGGGGGCTGGGGGTGATTTGGGGGGGTCAGGGGGTGATTTGGGGGGTCAGGGGTGATTTGGGGGGGGTCAGGGGGTGATTTGGAGGGTTGGGGGTGATTTGGGGGGGTCAGGGGGTGATTTGGGGGGTCAGGGGTGATTTGGGGGGGTCAGGGGGTGATTTGGAGGGTTGGGGGTGGTTTGGGGGTCAGGGGGTGATTTGGGGGGTCAGGGGTGATTTGGGGGGGTCAGGGGGTGATTTGGGGGGTCAGGGGTGATTTGGGGGGTCAGGGGTGATTTGGGGGGGCTGGGGGTGATTTTGGGGGGTCAGGGGGTGATTTTGGGGGGTCAGGGGGTGATTTGGGGGGTTGGGGGTGATTTGGGGGGGTCAGGGGTGATTTGGGGGGGGTCAGGGGGTGATTTGGGGGGTCAGGGGGTGATTTGGGGGGTCAGGGGTGATTTGGGGGGTCAGGGGGTGATTTGGGGGGGCTGGGGGTGATTTTGGGGGGCTGGGGGTGATTTTGGGGGGTCAGGGGGTGATTTTGGGGGGTCAGGGGGTGATTTGGGGGGGTCAGGGGGGATTTGGGGGGTCAGGGGGTGATTTGGGGGGTCAGGGGTGATTTGGGGGTGATTTGGGGGGGTCAGGGGTGATTTTGAGGGGGCTGGGGGTGATTTGAGGGGGATTGGGGGGGCCTTTGAGGGCTTTGGGTCAGGGAGGAGCTGGGGGAGGTTTTTGGGGAGGGGATTTGGGGGGGTCACAGAGGGGTTTGGGGGGGTATTTTTTGGGGGGGTATTTTGGGGGATTATTTTGGGGGGTTATTTTGGGAGGGATATTTTTGGGGGGTTATTTTGGGTTTTTTTTTGTGGGGGGTTATTTTGGGGGAGGTTATTTGGGGGGGTTTTTTGGGAGGAATATTTTGGGGGGCTTATTTTTCAGAGGTATTTTTAGGGAATTATTTTGGGGGGTTATTTTGGGGAGTATTTTTGGGGGGGTATTTTTAGGGGAGTATTTTTGGGGGTATTTGGGGGCTTTATTTTGGGGGGGTTATTTTGTGGAGGATATTTTAGGGGGTACTTAAGGGGCAGTATTTTTGGGGAGTTATTTTGGGGGGAGTATATTTAGGGTATTTTTGGGGTGGGTATTTAGGGGGGATATTTTGGGGTGGGTATTTAGGGGGGATATTTTGGGGTGGGTATTTAGGGGGGATATTTTGGGGTGAGTATTTAAGGGGATATTTTGGGGTGGGTATTTAGGGGGGGATATTTTGGGGTGGGTATTTAGGGGGGGATATTTTGGGGTGGGTATTTAGGGGGGATATTTTGGGGTGGGTATTTAGGGGGGATATTTTGGGGTGGGTATTTAGGGGGGATATTTTGGGGCGGGTATTTAGGGGGGATATTTTGGGGTGAGTATTTAAGGGGGATATTTTGGGGTGGGTATTTAGGGGGGATATTTTGGGGTGGGTATTTAGGGGGGGATGTTTTGGGGTGGGTATTTAGGGGGGGATGTTTTGGGGTGGGTATTTAGGGGGGATATTTTGGGGTGGGTATTTAGGGGGGATATTTTGGGGTGGGTATTTAGGGGGGATATTTTGGGGTGGGTATTTAGGGGGGATATTTTGGGGTGGGTATTTAGGGGGGATATTTTGGGGTGGGTATTTAGGGGGGGATATTTTGGGGTGGGTATTTAGGGGGGATATTTTGGGGTGGGTATTTAGGGGGGATATTTTGGGGTGGGTATTTAGGGGGGATATTTTGGGGTGGGTATTTAGGGGGGGATATTTTGGGGTGGGTATTTAGGGGGGGATATTTTGGGGTGGGTATTTAGGGGGGATATTTTGGGGGCTATTTTTGGGGGGATATTTTTAGGGGGGTATTTTTTGGGGGGGATATTTTTAGGGGGTTATTTTGGGGGGGTCTCACCCCATTTAAACCGAGCGACCTCCTGGCCCAGGTTCACTTTGCCTGAGGGGGGGGGATACAGAAAGGGGGGTCAGGACCCCCCAAATCCCCCCCAAAATTCCCCCCCAAACCCTCCCAGAGCCCCCCAAAGACCCCCCCCACCCCCCCCCCTCCCTGAGCCCCCCCAAAAAAACCCTCAAATCCCCCCCAGTGACCCCCAGAGCCCCCCCAAATCCCCTCCCAGTGCTCCCAGTCCCTCCCAGTACCCTCAGAGAACAAGTAAACCCCCCTCCCAGTCCCTCCCAGTGCTCCCAGTGCCCCTCAGTCCCTCTCCCAGTCCCTCCCAGTGCTCCCCAATCCCTCTCCCAGTCCCTCCCAGTGCTCCCCAATCCCTCTCCCAGTCCCTCCCAGTGCTCCCCAATCCCTCTCCCAGTCCCTCCCCGTGCTCCCAGTGCCCCCCAATCCCTCTCCCAGTCCCTCCCAGTGCCTCTCAATCCCTCTCCCAGTCCCTCCCAGTGCTCCCAGTGCCCTCCAATCCCTCTCCCAGTCCCTCCCAGTGCTCCCAGTACCCTCAGGGAACACGTGCACCCCCCTCCCAGTGTTCCCAGTGCCCCTCCCAGTCCCTCCCAGTGCTCCCAGTACCCTCAGGGAACACGTGCACCCCCCTCCCAGTGTTCCCAGTGCCCCTCCCAGTCCCTCCCAGTGCTCCCAGTACCCTCAGGGAACACGTGCACCCCCCTCCCAGTGTTCCCAGTGCCCCTCCCAGTCCCTCCCAGTGCTCCCAGTACCCTCAGGGAACACGTGCACCCCCCTCCCAGTGTTCCCAGTGCCCCTCCCAGTCCCTCCCAGTGCTCCCAGTACCCTCAGGGAACACGTGCACCCAGTCTCCCTGGTTGAGTTTCTCCAGTATAAAATCCATGCCCCGCTGGTAAACGCCGTCCCCTGCACCAGTATAGACCAGTACGGACCAGTAAGGGCTGGGAGCCTCCCCAGGGCAAACTGGGAGCAGCCCAGAGCGACCACGGCACTCCCAGTTTGGACTGGGAGGCTCCCAGTACAGAGTAAAAGCGGCCCAATGCAAACTGGGAGGCTCCCAGTAGGGACTGGGATGTTCCCAGTATGGATCAGGACCCTCCCAGTAAGGACTGGGACTTCGCAATAGGAACTGGGACCTCCCAGTATGGACTGGGACCAACCCAGTACAACCACAGCCCCTCCCAGTAGCCCCAGTTACCCCCAATCCCCCTCCCAGTCCCTCCCAGTGCTCCCAGTCCCTCCCAGTGCTCCCAGTGTCCCCAGTCACCCCTGCAGATGAGGACACAGTCCCTCCCAGTGTCCCCCCCAGTCCCTCCCAGTGTCCCCCCCAGTCCCTCCCAGTGTCCCCCCCAGTCCCTCCCAGTGTCCCCCCCAGTCCCTCCCAGTCTCTCCCAGTCCCTCCCAGTATCCCCAGTGCTCCCAGTCCCTCCCAGTGTCCCTCCCAGTCCCTCTCCCAGTCCCTCCTAGTGTCCCCCCCAGTCCCTCCCAGTGCTCCCCAGTGACCCTCCCAGTCCCTCCCAGTGCTCCCAGTGTCCCTCCCAGTGCTCCCCAGTGACCCTCCCAGTCCCTCCCAGTGCTCCCAGTGCCCCTCCCAGTGTTCCCAGTGCCCCCAGTGTCCCTCCCAGTCCCTCCCAGTTGCCCCAGTCCCCCCAGTCACCCCTGCAGACGGGGACACAGTCTGTCCCAGTCCCTCCCAGTCCCTCCCAGTTGCCCCAGTCCCCCCAGTCACCCCTGCAGACGGGGACACAGTCTGTCCCAGTGTATCCCCCAGTCCCTCCCAGTCCCTCCCAATGCCCCCAGTGTCCCTCCCAGTCCCTCCCAGTTGCCCCAGTCCCCCCAGTCACCCCTGCAGACGGGGACACAGTCTGTCCCAGTCCCTCCCAGTCCCTCCCAGTTGCCCCAGTCCCCCCAGTCACCCCTGCAGACGGGGACACAGTCTGTCCCAGTCCCTCCCAGTCCCTCCCAGTTGCCCCAGTCCCCCCAGTCACCCCTGCAGACGGGGACACAGTCTGTCCCAGTCCCTCCCAGTCCCTCCCAGTTGCCCCAGTCCCCCCAGTCACCCCTGCAGACGGGGACGCAGCGGCCGAGGCTGAAGAAGGTCGAGTGCAGCTCCCGCGTGAAGCAAATATCGGCGGCTGTGGGGGTCCTGGGACCCCAAAAACAACCCCAAATACCCCTGAGACCCCCAAAAACCCCCTGAGACCCCCAAAATATCCCCAAAACAACCCCAAAAACCCCCTGAGACCCCAAAATACCCAAATGTCGGCGGCTGTGGGGGTCCTGGGACCCCAAAAACAACCCCAAATACCCCTGAGACCCCCAAAAACCCCCTGAGACCCCCAAATACCCCCTGAGACCCCAAAATACCCAAATGTCGGCGGCTGTGGGGGTCCTGGGACCCAAAAACAACCCCAAAATACCAATGAGACCCCCAAAAATAACCCCAAAAACCCCCTGAGACCCCAAATACCCCCTGAGACCCCAAAAACCCCCTGAGACCCCCAAAATACCCCCAAAACAACCTCAAAAACCCCCTGGGATCCCACACACCCAAATGTCGGCAGCTGTGGGGGTCCTGGGACCCCAAAACACACCCTGAGACCCCAAAAACAACCCCAAAAACCCTAAAAACAACCCCAAAAACCCCCTGAGACCCCAAAACAGACCCCAAAAACCGCCTGAGACCACAAAACAGACCCCAAATACCCCGAGACCCCAAAACAACCCCAAAACACACCCTGAGACCCCAAAAACAACCCCAAAAACCCCCAAAACACACCCTGAGACCCCAAAAACAACCCCAAAAACCCCCAAAACACACCCTGAGACCCCAAAAACAACCCCAAAAACCCCCAAAACAACCCCAAAAATCCCCTGGGACCCCCAAAATACACCCTGAGACCCCCAAAAACCCCAAAAACAACCCCAAAAATCCCCTGAGACCCCCCAAAAACTCCTCAGACCCCCAAAATACCCCCAAAACAACCTCAAAAACCCCCTGGGATCCCACACACCCAAATGTCGGCAGCTGTGGGGGTCCTGGGACCCCAAAACACACCCTGAGACCCCAAAAACAACCCCAAAAACCCCAAAAACAACCCCAAAAACCCCCTGAGACCCCAAAACAGACCCCAAAAACCGCCTGAGACCACAAAACAGACCCCAAATACCCCGAGACCCCAAAACAACCCCAAAACACACCCTGAGACCCCAAAAACAACCCCAAAAACCCCCAAAACAACCCCAAAAATCCCCTGGGACCCCCAAAATACACCCTGAGACCCCCAAAAACCCCAAAAACAACCCCAAAAATCCCCTGAGACCCCCCAAAAACTCCTCAGACCCCCAAAATACCCCCAAAACAACCCCAAAAACCCCCTGGGATCCCACACACCCAAATGTCGGCAGCTGTGGGGGTCCTGGGACCCCAAAACACACCCTGAGACCCCAAAAACAACCCCAAAAACCCCCTGAGACCCCAAATACCCCCTGAGACCCCAAAATACCCAAATGTCGGCAGCTGTGGGGGTCCTGGGACCCCAAAACACACCCTGAGACCCCAAAAACAACCCCAAAAACCCCCTGAGACCCCAAATACCCCCTGAGACCCCAAAATACCCAAATGTCGGCAGCTGTGGGGGTCCTGGGACCCCAAAACACACCCTGAGACCCCAAAAACAACCCCAAAAACCCCCTGAGACCCCCCCAAAGCCCCCCAAGACCACCCCAAGGCCCCCCCAAAGCCCCCCAGGACCCCCAAGACCCCCCAGGACACCCCCAGGACTCCCCCAGAGACCCCCAAGACCCCCCCAAGACCCGCCCAAAACCCCCCAGAGACACCCAAGACCCCCCCCATGAGCCCTCCAGGACCCCCAAGACCCCCCCGGACCCCTCAAAACCCCCCAGGACCCCCCAAGCCCCCCCAAAGCCCCCCCACCAGCGCATCCTGTGCAGGTTCCAGACGTGTCGCAGCTTCAGGGACCCTGGGGGGGGGCAGGGGGGGTCACACGGGACCCCCAACCTGGCCTGGGACCCCCTGAGACCCCCCAGAGACCCTCAGGGACCCACAGGGACCCCCAACCCAGCCTGGGACCCCCTGAAACCCCACAGGGACCCTCAGGGACCCCCCAGAGACCCCCAACCCAGCCTGGGACCCCCTGAGACCCCCCAGGGACCCTCAGGGACCCACAGGGACCCCCAACCCGGCCTGGGACCCCCTGAGACCCCCCAGAGACCCTCAGGGACCCCCAACCCGGCCTGGGACCCCCTGAAACCCCACAGGGACCCTCAGGGACCCCCCAGAGACCCTCAGGGACCTCCAACCCAGCCTGGGACCCCCTGAGACCCCCCAGAGACCCTCAGGGACCCACAGGGACCCCCAACCCAGCCTGGGACCCCCTGAAACCCCCCAGAGACCCTCAGGGACCCCCTGAGACCCCCCAGAGACCCTCAGGGACCCCCAACCCGGCCTGGGACCCCCTGAGACCCCCAGGGACCCCCAACCCGGCCTGGGACCCCCAGAGACCCCCCAGAACCCCCAACCTGGCCTGAGACCCCCTGAGACCCCCCAGAGACCCTCAGGGACCCCCAACCTGGCCTGGGACCCCCAACCCAGCCTGGGACCCCCAGAGACCCTCAGGGACCCCCAGGGACCCCCAACCCAGCGTGGGACCCCCTGAGACCCCCAGAGACCCTCAGGGACCCCCAGAGACCCTCAGGGACCCCCAGGGACCCCCAACCCAGCCTGGGACCCCTCAGAGACCCCTCAGAGACCCTCAGGGACCCCCAACCCAGCCTGGGACACCCTGAGACCCCCCAGAGACCCCTGGGACCCCCTGAGACCCCCAGAGACCCTCAGGGACCCCCCAGAGACCCCCAGGGACCCTCAGGGACCCCCAACCCGGCCTGGGACCCCCTGAGACCCCCAGGGACCCCCTGAGACACCCAGAGACCCTCAGAGACCCTCAGGGACCCCCCAGAGACCCTCAGAGACCCCCAACCTGGCCTGGGACCCCCTGAGACCCCCAGGGACCCCCTGAGACACCCAGAGACCCTCAGGGACCCCTCAGGGACCCTCAGGGACCCCCAGAGACCCTCAGAGACCCTCAGGGACCCCCAGCCCAGCCTGGGACACCCTAAGACCCCCCCAAGACCCCCTGGGGACCCCCCAAAATGTTCCCCCTCCCATTTAGCACCCCCAGGACCACCCAAAATGTTCCCCATCCCATTTAGCCCCCCTGAGACCCCCTGGGGACCCCCCAAAATGTTCCCATCCCATTTAGCCCCCCTGAGACCCCCCAAGACCCCCTGGGGACCCCCCAAAATGTTCTCCATCCCATTTAGCCCCCCCCGGGACCCCCCAGGACCACCCAAAATGTTCCCCATCCCATTTAGCCCCCCCTGGGACCCCCCAGGACCCCCCAAAATGTTCCCCATCCCATTTAGCCCCCCCCGGGACCCCCCAGGACCCCCCAAAATGTTCCCATCCCATTTAGCCCCCCCAGGACCCCCCAAAATGTTCCCCATCCCATTTAGCCCCCCCCGGGACCCCCCAGGACCCCCCAAAATGTTCCCATCCCATTTAGCCCCCCCAGGACCCCCCAAAATGTTCCCCATCCCATTTAGCCCCCCCCGGGACCCCCCAAGACCCCCTGGGGACCCCCCAAAATGTTCCCCCTCCCATTTAGCCCCCCCGGGACCCCCCAAGACCCCCCAGGACCCCCCAAAATGTTCCCCATCCCATTTAGCCCCCCCCGGGACCCCCCAGGACCCCCCAGAATGTTCCCCATCCCATTTAGCCCCCCCCGGGACCCCCCAGGACCCCCCAAAATGTTCCCCATCCCATTTAGCCCCCCCCTGGGACCCCCCAGGACCCCCCAGAATGTTCCCCATCCCATTTAGCCCCCCCTGGGACCCCCCAAGACCCCCTGGGGACCCCCCAGAATGTTCCCCATCCCATTTAGCCCCCCCTGGGACCCCCTCCCCACCCTCCCACCCCTTCAGCCTCCCCTAAGACCCCCCCAAAGCCCCTCTGGGGACCCCCCAAAATGTTCCCCATCCCATTTAACCCCCCTGGGACCCCCCAGGACACCCCAGGACCCCCTGGGGACCCCCAAAAATGTTCCCCTCCCATTTCCCCCCCCCCCGGGACCCCCCAAGACCCCCTGGGGACCCCCCAAAATGTTCCCCCTCCCATTTAGCCCCCCCTGGGACCCCCCAGGACCCCCCAAAATGTTCCCCATCCCATTTAGCCCCTCCTGGGACCCCCCAGGACCCCCCAAAATGTTCCCCATCCCATTTTAGCCCCCCTGGGGACCCCCCAAAATGTTCCCCATCCCATTTTAGCCCCCCTGGGGACCCCCCAAAATGTTCCCCATCCCATTTAACTCCCCCTGGGGACCCCCCAAAATGTTCCCCATCCCATTTTAGCCCCCCTGGGACCCCCCAGGACCCCCTCAGACCCCCTCCCCGTGCCCCCCCCGGGGGTACCCCAGAGGTGGGGGTCGTCCATGCAGGAGCTGTGGTTGGACAGGGTCAGCAGGGGGGTCTCGGGCCCCCTCCCCTCCACCAGCTCGTGCAGAACCTCCACGTTGTGCACCCTGAGGCGGTTCAGGTACCCTGGGGGGGGAAAAGGGGGGGTCTGAGGGGGTCCTGGGGGGTCCCCAGGGGGTTTAGGGGTTCTCCAGGGGGGTCTGGGGGGGTCTTGAGGGGGGTTAGGGGGTCCTGGGGGGGCTGGGAGGTGTTAGGGGGGTCCCCAGGAGGGTCTGGGGGGGTCCTGAGGGGGTCTCCAGGGGGGTCTGAGGGGGTCCTGGGGGGTCCTGAGGGGGTTTAGGGGGTCTCCAGGGGGGTCTGAGGGGGTTTAGGGGGTCTCCAGGGGGGTCCTGAAGGGGCTGGGAGGTGTTAGGGGGGTCCCCAGGGGGATCTGAGGGGCTAAGGGGGTCCTGAGGGGTCCTGAGGGGGTTTAGGGGGTCTCCAGGGGGGTCTGAGGGGGTCCTGGGGGGTCTTGAGGGGTGTTAGGGGGTCTCCAGGGGGATCTGGGGGGGTCCTGAGGGAGCTGGGAGGTGTTAGGGGGGTCCCCAGGGGGGCCTGGGGGGGTTATGAGGGGACTGGGAGGTGTTAGGGGGGTCCCCAGGGGGGTCTGACGGGGTTCTGGGGGGTCTTGAGGGGGCTGGGAAGTGTTAGGGGGTCTCCAAGGGGGTCCTGAGAGGGGCTGGGAGGTGTTAGGGGGGTCCCTAGGGGGATCTGAGGGAGTTCTGGGGGGTCCTGAGGGGGTCCTGAGGGGGTATTAGGGGGTCTCCAGGGGGGTCCGGGGGAGTCCAGGGGGGTCCTGAGAGAGGCTGGGAGGTGTTAGGGGGGTCTCCAGGGGGGTCTGAGGGGGTCCTGAGGGAGCTGGGAGGTGTTAGGGGGGTCCCCAGGGGGGTCTCGGGCCCCCTCCCCTCCACCAGCTCGTGCAGAACCTCCACGTTGTGCACCCTGAGGCGGTTCAGGTACCCTGGGGGGGGGAAAGGGGGGGTCTGAGGGGGTCCTGGGGGGTCTTGAGGGAGTTTAGGGGGTCTCCAGGGGGTCTGGGGGAGTCCTGGGGGGTCCTGAGGGGTCCTTGAGGGGGCTGGGAAGTGTTAGGGGGTCTCCAGGGGGGTCCTGAGAGGAGCTGGGAGGTGTTAGGGGGGTCCCCAGGGGGATCTGGGGGGGTCCTGAGGGGGCTGGGAAGTGTTAGGGGGTCTCCAGGGGGGTCCTGAGAGGAGCTGGGAGGTGTTAGGGGGGTCCCCAGGGGGATCTGGGGGGGTCCTAAGGGGTCCTGAGGGGGCTGGGAGGTGTTAGGGGGTCTCCAGGGGGGTCCTGAGAGGAGCTGGGAGGTGTTAGGGGGGTCCCCAGGGGGATCTGGGGGGGTCCTAAGGGGTCCTGAGGGGGCTGGGAGGTGTTAGGGGGGTCTCCAAGGGGGTCCTGAGAGGAGCTGGGAGGTGTTAGGGGGTCCTCAGGGGGGTCTGGGGGGGTCCCTGGGGGGCCTGAGGGAGCTGGGAGGTGTTAAGGGGTCTCCAGGGGGGTCCTGAAGGGGCTGAGGGGGTTTGGGGGGGGCTGGGAGGTGTTAGGGGGGTCCCCAGGGGGTCCTGAGGGGGGCTGAGGGGGTCTCTAGGGGTTGGGAGGGGTGTTAGGGGGGTCTCCAGGGGGGGGTCTGACAGGGGATGTTTGGATATTGGGGGGGGGTCCCTGGGGGGGTTTGGGGGGATCATTCACAGGTCCACACGCAGCTGTAGGTGGGAAGGGGGGGTTGTTTGGATATTGGGAGGGGGGTTTGGATATTGGGGGGGTGTTTGGATATTGGGGGGGGGGTCCCTGAGGGGATTTTGGACGGGTCACTCACGGGTCCACACGCAGCTGTAGGTGGGAAGGGGGGGGTGTTTGGATATTGGGGGGGGTCTCTGGGGGATTTTGGGGGGGGTCACTCACGGGTCCACACGCAGCTGTAGGTGCCCACCAGCCCCGTGACCAGGCGGCTCGCCAGGGCCCAGCGCCGGCTCGGCTCGGCCGGGAACGGCCACTGCACGGCCAGCGGCATCCTGGGGGGAAGCGGGGGGGGCTTCGACCTCCCCCCGGGACCCCCCAAAAAAATCCCCTCCCAAAAAAAAATCCCCCCCGGGGACCCCCCCGGCTCGGGCCGCGCCGCGGCCGTAAAGCGCGCCGGCCGACCCCCTGAGGGCTGTCGTAAAAGCCGCCGCCAAGAGACGCGCGCGCTCCGCCCCCGCCGCACCGAGAGGGGTCACGGAGGAGGAAGGAGAGGGGGGAGAGGAGAGGTCTCGGTGCTCACGGAGCTCCTTCTAGAGCCACCGGGACCCTCCCGGGATCCCCCGGACCCACCGAGGGACCCCCTCCCTCAGCAGCGCTGCCGTAAAGCGCGGCCGAGGCGATGTCGGGAAGGCGGCGGGCGGGAGGACCCGAGGTCGCAACGGGAAAGCCGCGCCCCCTTTGTGGAAATCGACCAATCAGCGAGCCCGCTGGAAAGGCGGGAACCACGGATGACGGGAAGCCACGCCCTCTTTGGGGGACCAACCAATCAGCGCTCTGGCCACGCCCACTCACGCCGGGATCGGTCGCCAGGGAGACGCGAGGCGCCATTTGGGGCTGAGGCGGCGGCGGAGCCACTTCCGGTGGGAGCGGCCTCGGCTCGAGCACGGCCCGGCCCTAAACCCGGCCCGGCCCCAAACCCGGCCCAGGAGGGACCCGGCTCAGCCCTAAACCCAGCCCGGCCCGGCCCTATGCCCGGCCCTAAACCCGGCCCGGCCCCAAACCCGGCCCAGGAGGGACCCGGCTCAGCCCTAAACCCGGCCCAGCCCTAAATCCGGCCCCGTGACAGCCCCGGCCCCGGTCCCGCTCCCAGTCCAGCCGCGGCTCCGTTCCCGGCCCTGGTTCCCGGCTCAGCCCCGGCCCCGCTCCCGGCCCCGCTCCCGGCCCCGTTCCAGGTCCAGCCGCGCCCCGCGGAGCTCCTGAGGCGGAGGTGGAGCGGGACGCGCAGGTACCGCAGCACCCACCCTGCTTTCCGCCCTCATTCCCTGCCCCCGATCCCACTCCGATCTCCCCCGGTCTCCCCCGTTTTCCTCCCCGTTCCCCTCCCCGGTTTTCTCCTCGTTCCCTTCCCCCGATCTCCCACGTTTTCCTCTCCATTCCCCCCTCATCTCCCCTTTCCTCCCCCATCTCCCCCGGTCCCTCCCATCTCCCCTTTTCTCCCCCATCTCCCCCATTCCTCCCCCATCTCCCCCGTCCTCCCCCATCTCCCCCTTTCCTCCCCCATCTCCCCTTTCCCCCCATCTCCCCTTTCCTCCCCCATCTCCCCCTTTCCTCCCCCATCTCCCCTTTCCCCCCATCTCCCCTTTCCTCCCCCATCTCCCCTTTCCTCCCCCATCTCCCCCAGTCCCCCATCTCCCCTTTCCTCCCTCATCTCCCCCTTTCCTCCCCCATCTCCCCTTTCCTCCCCCATCTCCCCCGATCCCCCTCCATCTCCCCTTTCCTCCCCCATCTCCCCCTTTCCTCCCCCATCTCCCCCGTCCTCCCCCATCTCCCCTTTCCTCCCCCATCTCCCCTTTCCTCCCCCATCTCCCCTTTCCTCCCCCATCTCCCCCATTCCTCCCCCATCTCCCCCGTCCTCCCCCATCTCCCCTTTCCTCCCCCATCTCCCCTTTCCTCCCCCATCTCCCCCGATCCCCCTCCATCTCCCCTTTCCTCCCCCATCTCCCCTTTCCTCCCCCATCTCCCCCGATCCCCCTCCATCTCCCCTTTCCTCCCCCATCTCCCCTTTCCCCCATCTCCCCTTTCCTCCCCCATCTCCCCTTTCCTCCCCCATCTCCCCATCCCCCCCAGTCTCTCCATCCCCCCCTCAATCTCTCCATTCCCTCCCCCGTTCCTTCCCCATCTCTCCCGCTCCTCCCCCACCCCCCTTCTCTGCCACTCCCTTCCAGTTCCTCCCAGTCCTTCCCAGTTCCCCCCTCCCAGTTCCGTGGGTGCCCCTCCCGCTGTGTGTGACCCCCGTGACCCCCCCAGTCTGTCCCAGTCCCTCCCAGTTCCGTGGGTGCCCCCCCCGCTGTGTGTGACCCCTGTGACCCCCCCAGTCTGTCCCAGTCTCTCCCCCCCAGTCCCTCCCAGTGTGTCCCAGTCCCTGCCAGTGTGTCCCAGTCTCTCCCAGTTTCCCCCCCGGTCCCTCCCAGTGCCCCCCTACTGAGTGTGACCCCCCTAGGGTCTCTCCCAGTCCGTCCCAGTCCCTCCCAGTCTGTCTCAGTCTCCACCATCCCTCTCTCCCAGTCCCTCCCAGTGTGTCCCAGTCCCTCCCAGTTCCCCCTCCCAGTTCCGTGGGTGCCCCCCCCACTGTGTGTGACCCCCGTGACCCCCCCAGTCTGTCCCAGTCTCTCCCCCCCAGTCTCTCCCAGTCCATCCCAGTCCCTCCCAGTCTGTCTTAGTCTCCACCATCCCTCTCTCCCCTTCCCTCCCAGTGCCCCCCCCCAGTCCCTCCCAGTCTGTCCCAGTCTCCACCATCCCTCTCTCCCACTCCCTCCCACTCCCTCCCAGTTCTTCCCAGTGTGTCCCATTCCCTCCCAGTGTGTCCCAGGCCCTCCCAGTGTGTCCCAGTGTGTCCCAGTCCCTCCCAGTCCCTCCCAGTCCGTCCCAGTCCATCCCAGTCCCTCCCAATCCCCCCCCAGTCCCCCCCAGTCCCTCCCAGTCCCTCCCAGTCCATCCCAGTCCCTCCCAGTCCATCCCAGTGTGTCCCAGTATGTCCCAGTGTGTCCCAGTATGTCCCAGTGTGTCCCAGTCCCTCCCAGTCCGTCCCAGTCCCCCCCAGTCCGTCCCAGTCCCTCCCAGTCCATCCCAGTAACCCCAGTGTCCCCGCAGGTTGCCCCCCCGGGGGCCGTGGCCGCCATGGCCGCGGTTTGGCAGCAGGTCCTGGCCGTGGACGCTCGGTGAGTGGGGGGGGGGGGCTTCTTTTTGGGGAGGGGGCTTTTGGGGGGGGGGGTTAGGGTAGGGGTCCATTTTTGGGGGTGTTTTTTGGTTCCTGGCTCCCATTTTTGACCTATTTTAGCCCCAAATTTTCCCTCCCCTGTCTCCCCTGTCCCTCCCCTGTCCCCAGGTACTTTGGGTACCGCACCCCTCGCTGGCTGCAGTTCTGCACCCCTGGCTCCATTTTTGGGGGGGGTTTATCCCATTTTAATCCCCATTTTCTCTCCCATCTCTCACCTGTCCCTCCCCTGTCCCACCTGTCCCAGGTACTCAACTTACCAGACCTCCACTGGTCACAGTTCTGCACCCCTAGGTCCATTTTTGGGGGTTTTTTTTGGTCCCTGGCTCCCATTTTTGACCCGTTTTAGCTCCTTTTGTTCTTTACCTGTGCTCACCTGTCCCACCTGTCCCATGTACCCAACTTGCCAGACCTCCACTGGTCGCAGTTCTGCACCCCTGGGTCCATTTTTGGGGGGGTTTTTTGGTCCCTGGGTGCCATTTTTGACCCGTTTTAGCCCCAATTCTCCCTCCCCTGTCTCACCTGTCCCTCCCCTGTCTCACCTGTCCCTCACCTGTCCCAGGTATTCAACTTGCCAGACCTCCCACTGGTCACAGTTCTGCACCCCTGGGTCCGTTTTTGGGGGGTTTTGTGCCCCATTTTCCCTCCCCTGTCCCTCAACTGTCCCCCACCTGTCCCACCTGTCCCTCACCTGTCCCAGGTACTCAGTGTGCCAGACCTCCACTGATCACAGTTCCGCACCCCTGGCTCCATTTTTGGGGGTTTTATCCCATTTTAATCCCCATTTTATCCCCCCTGCCCCAGGTACTTTGGGTACCGCACCCCTCGCTGGCCGCAGTTCTGCACCCCTGGCTCCATTTTTGGGGGGGTTTTTTGGTCCCTGGCTCCCATTTTTGACCCTTTTTAACCCCAATTCTCCCTCCCTTGTCTCCCCTATCCCTCCCCTGCCCCAGGTACTTGCTGTACCGCACCCCTCGCTGGCCGCAGTTCTGTACCCCTGGCTCCGTTTTTGGGGGGTTTTATCCCATTTTAATCCCCATTTATCCCCCCTGTTCCAGGTACCTGCCGTACCGCACCCCTCGCTGGCTGCAGTTCTGCACCCCTGGCTCCATTTTTGGGGGGGTTTTATCCCATTTTAATCCCCATTTTCCCTCCCCTGCCCCATTTTTGGGGGGTTTTATCCCATTTTGTCCCCAGGTACCTGCCGTACCGCACCCCTCGCTGGCCGCAGTTCCGCACCCCTGGCTCCATTTTTGGGGGGGTTTTATCCCATTTTAATCCCCATTTTCCCTCCCCTGCCCCATTTTTGGGGTTTTTATCCCATTTTAATCCCCATTTTCCCCCCTGTTCCAGGTACCTGCCGTACCGCACCCCTCGCTGGCCGCAGTTCCGTACCCAGTACGTCCGGCGCCGCTCGCAGCTGCTGCGGGAACGGGCCCAGGGGGGGCACCTGGGGGGCGACGCCCGGCGCTGGTACCTGAGGGTGCGGGCACGGCTGCTGGCACAGCGCTACGGGGCCCTGTCCGAGCCCGGCAGCTGCAGGAGCGCCCTCAGGGCATCCAGGACCACCCTGGACCGCATGGAGGTGACTTTGGGGGGCTTGGGGGGGATTTGGGGAGGTTTGGGGGCGCCCTGTCCGAGCCTGGCAGCTGCAGGAGCGCCCTCAGGGCATCCAGGACCACCCTGGACCGCATGGAGGTGACTTTGGGGGGGCTCAAAGCCATCCTGGGGGGGGGTTTGGGGGGGATTTGGGGGTGTTAGAGCCCATCCAGGGGGGATTTGGGGAGGTTTGGGGGGGATTTGGGGAGGTTTGGGGGGGATTTGAGGAGGTTTGGGGGGGCCCTGTCCGAGCCCGGCAGCTGCAGGAGCACCCTCAGGGCATCCAGGACCACCCTGGACCGCATGGAGGTGACTTGGGGGGATTTGGGGGGCTCAAAACCATCCTGGGGGGGATTTGTGGGGGTTTGGTGGTGTTAGAGCCCATCCTGGGGGGCTTTGGGGGGGATTTACGGAGGTTTGGGGGTGTTAGAGACCATCCAGGGGGGCTTTGGGGGGGATTTGGGGGGGATTTGGGGGTGTTAGAGCCCATCCAGGGGGGATTTGGGGAGGTTTGGGGGGGATTTGGGGAGGTTTGGGGGGCCCTGTCCGAGCCCGGCAGCTGCAGGAGCGCCCTCAGGGCATCCAGGACCACCCTGGACCGCATGGAGGTGACTTTGGGGGGCTTGGGGGGGTTTGGGGGTGTTAGAGCCCATCCAGGGGGGATTTGGGGGGGATTTGGGGAGGTTTGGGGGGGCCCTGTCCGAGCCCGGCAGCTGCAGGAGCGCCCTCAGGGC
The DNA here is from genome assembly GCA_038380795.1 of Pyrocephalus nanus. Classification (NCBI taxonomy): domain Eukaryota; kingdom Metazoa; phylum Chordata; class Aves; order Passeriformes; family Tyrannidae; genus Pyrocephalus; species Pyrocephalus nanus. Next base: position 51,584 of record JAWZSU010000073.1, read on the forward strand.
ATCCAGGACCACCCTGGACCGCATGGAGGTCACTCTGGGGGGGCTCAAAGCCATCCTGGGGGGGGGTTTGGGGGGGATTTGGGGGGGTTTGGGGGGGATTTGGGGGTGTTAGAGCCCATCCAGGGGGGATTTGGGGAGGTTTGGGGGGGATTTGGGGAGGTTTGGGGGGCCCTGTCCGAGCCCGGCAGCTGCAGGAGCGCCCTCAGGGCATCCAGGACCACCCTGGACCGCATGGAGGTGACTTTGGGGGGCTCGGGGGGGTTTGGGGGGATTTGGGGGTGTTAGAGCCCATCCTGGGGGAATTTGGGGAGGTTTGGAGGGGATTGGGGGGGATTTGGGGACGTTTGGGGGGGGATTTAGGGAGGTTTGGGGGGATTTGGGGAGGTTGGGGGGAGATTTGGGGAGGTTTGGGGGGCCCTGTCTGAGCCCGGGAGCTCAATCCCTGTGTCCCCCCCCCTCAATCCCTGTGTCCCCCCCAGGATTTCGAGGAGGACCCCCGGGGGTCTCGGGGGCACCGGCGCTCCCTGAGCCGCGGATCCGGCCCGGGGGGGCTGCGGGGGGGTCCCGATGAGCGGTGAGACCCCCGGGGGGGGCTGGGGGGGCTGCGGGGGGGTCCCGATGAGCGGTGAGACCCCCGGGAGGGGCTGGGGGGGCTGCGGGGGGGTCCCGATGAGCAGTGAGACCCCCGGGGGGGGCTGGGGGGGCTGCGTGGGGGTCCCGATGAGCGGTGAGACCCCCGGGGGGGCTCAGGGGGTCAATGGGGGCTGGGGGGGTCAATGGGGGCTGGGGGGGCTGCGTGGGGGTCCCAATGAGCGGTGAGACCCCCGGGGGGGCTGGGGGGGGCTCTGGGGGGGTCAATGGGGGCTGGGGGGGCTGCGGGGGGGTCAGTGGGGCCTGTGGGGGTCAATAGGGGCTGGGGGGGCTGCAAGGCAGACTGGTAGGGGTCGGTGGGGGCTGGGGGGGCTCTGGGGGGTCAATGGGGGCTGGGGGTGTCAATGAGGGGTCAGTGGGGGCTGGGGGGGCTCTGGGGGGTGAATGGGGGCTGGGGGGGCTCGGGAGGGGCTCTGGGGGGGTTCAGGGGGGCTGGGGGGTCAATGGGGGCTGGGGGGCTGCAAGGGGGACTGGCTGAGTCAATGGGGGCTGGGGGACTCTGGGGGGGGTCATTGGGGGCTGGGGGGGCTGCGGGGCCCCCCAGGAGAGTCCCAAACCCTCCCCCCCATCCCAGAGCCGGGTCCTGAGCAGGGACACGACGGGTCGGGGGGTCCCTGGGGAGGGTCTGGGGTGGTCTCAGGGTACTGGGAGGGGTCTCAGGGTACTGGGGGGGGTCTCAGGGTTCTGCCCCCCCCCTCGGGTGATCCCACAGCCCCCCCAGGAGGGTCCCAAACCCTCCCCCCCATCCCAGAGCCGGGTCCTGAGCGGGGACACGACGGGTCGGGGGGTCCCTGGGGAGGGTCTGGGGTGGTCTCAGGGTGCTGGGGGGGTCTCAGGGTACTGGAGGGGGGTCTCAGGGTACTGGGGGGGGTCTCAGGGTTCTGCCCCCCCCCACAGCCCCCCCAGGGGGGTCCCAAACCCTCCCCCCCATCGCAGAGGTGGATCCTGAGCGGGGACACGATGGGTCGGGGGGCCCTGGGGAGGGTCTGGGGTGGTCTCAGCGTGCCGAGGGGGGGTCTCAGGGTACTGGGAGGGGTCTCAGAGTACTGGAGGGGGGTCTCAGGGTACTGGGAGGGGTCTCAGAGTACTGGGGAGGGGTCTCAGGGTTCTCCCCCCCCCTCGGGTGATCCCACAGCCCCCCCAGGGGGGTCCCCAAACCCTCCCCCCCCATCTCAGAGATGGATCCTGGGTGGGGACACGACGGGTCGGGGGGTCCCGGGGGAGGGTCTGGGGTGGTCTCGGGGTGGTCTCAGCGTGCCGAGGGGGGGTCTCACGGTTGTCCCCCCCCCTCCCCTCCCCCGCAGCCCCCCCGGGGTGGTGCCCACCCCCCTGGCCGAGGCGAGCCGGGCCATGGCGGGGGACACGACCCTGAGCGAGAATTACGCCTTCTCGGGGGTCTTCCACGTCTTCGACCAGCACCAGGACAGCGCCGGTGAGGGGGGGGCTTCGGGGGGATTTTGGGGGGCTTTTGGGAGAGGTGACCCCTGAGAAGGGGCCCGGGAGGGCTTTTGGGGGGGCTTTTGGGGGGGAGTGACCCCCGAGAAGGGGAGTGGGGGGATTTTGGGGGGGCGACCTCCGAGAAGGGGCCCGGGGGGGGTTTTGGGGGGGATTTTGGGGGGGTGACCCCCGAGAAGGGGGGCAGGGGGGCTTTTGGGGGGGATTTTGAGGGGAGGACCCCCGAGAAGGGGGGCTTTTGGGGGGGATTTGGAGGTGTGACCCTCGAGAAGGGGCACAGGGGGGATTTTGGGGGGGCTTTTGGGGGGGTGACCCCCGAGAAGGGGCGCGGGGGGGCTTTTGGGGGGGCTTTTGGGGGGGGGATTTCCTGGGGGGATGAGGGGGATACCCCGGTTCTGGGGGGGATACCCCGGCTCTGGGGGGGATACCCCGGCTCTGGGGGGGATACCCTGAGTCTGGGGGGATACCTCGGCTCTGGGGGGGGATACCCCGGCTCTGGGGGGGATACCCCGGTTCTGGGGGGGATACCCCGGCTCTGGGGGGGATACCCTGAGTCTGGGGGGATACCTCGGCTCTGGGGGGGATACCCTGAGTCTGGGGGGATACCCCGGTTCTGGGGGGGATACCCCGGCTCTGGGGGGGATACCCTGAGTCTGGGGGGATACCCCGGTTCTGGGGGGGATACCCCAGCTCTGGGGGGGATACCCTGAGTCTGGGGGGGATACCCCGGCTCTGGGGGGGGATACCCCGGCTCTGGGGGGGATACCCTGAGTCTGGGGGGATACCTCGGCTCTGGGGGGGGATACCCTGAGTCTGGGGGGATACCCTGAGTCTGGGGGGATACCCTGAGTCTGGGGGGATACCCCGGCTCTGGGGGGGGATACCCTGAGTCTGGGGGGATACCCTGAGTCTGGGGGGATACCCTGAGTCTGGGGGGATACCCCGGCTCTGGGGGGGGATACCCTGAGTCTGGGGGGATACCCTGAGTCTGGGGGGATACCCCGGCTCTGGGGGGGATACCCTGAGTCTGGGGGGGATACCTCGGCTCTGGGGGGGGATACCCTGAGTCTGAGGGGGATGCCTCGGCTCTGGGGGGGATACCCCGGCTCTGGGGGGGATACCCTGAGTCTGGGGGGATACCCTGAGTCTGGGGGGGATACCTTGGCTCTGGGGGGGGATACCCTGAGTCTGGGGGGATACCCCGGCTCTGGGGGGGATACCCCAGCTCTGGGGGGATACCCTGGCTCTGGGGGGGATACCCCGGCTCTGGGGGGGGATACCCCGGCTCTGGGGGGGATACCCCGGCTCTGGGGGGGATACCTCGGCTCTGGGGGGGGATACCCCGGCTCTGGGGGGGATACCCTGAGTCTGAGGGGGATACCTCGGCTCTGGGGGGGGATACCCTGAGTCTGAGGGGGATGCCTCGGCTCTGGGGGGGGATACCCCGGCTCTGGGGGGGATACCCTGAGTCTGGGGGGGATACCTTGGCTCTGGGGGGGGATACCCTGAGTCTGGGGGGATACCCCGGCTCTGGGGGGGATACCCCAGCTCTGGGGGGATACCCTGGCTCTGGGGGGGATACCCCGGCTCTGGGGGGTCCCTCGGTTCTGGGGGGGATACCCCTGTTCTGAGGGGGTCTCAGCTGTCCCCCCAGGCTCTCAGCTGTCCCCCCCCCCCTCAGTGCGGACGCTGCAGTTCCCTGGGGGGTTGGGTGGGTCCCTGGGGGGATGGGGGTGATACCCTCAGCTCTGGGGGGATACCCTGGCTCTGGGGGGATCCCTCGGTTCTGGGGGGGATACCCCGGTTCTGGGGGGGATACCCCGGGTCTGAGGGGCTCTCATCTCCCCCCTGTCCCCCCCCAGTGCGGACCCTGCAGTTCGCTCACGACGAGCGGCACCTCCTGGCCTGCGGCTCCCTGGACGGGACTCTCTCAGTTTGTCGTTTGGCCCCGGGCCCCCCGGCCGTTCTGAGGCGCCTGCGGGGTCACTGCGGGGGGGTCTCGGACCTGGCCTGGTCCCTCTCCAACGACGTCCTCGTGTCGGCCTCGCTGGACGGGACCCTCCGGCTGTGGGACCCCTCGGACGGGCGCTGCATCCGCAGGGTGCCCGACCCCGACGGGGCTGCGCTGCTGTGCTGCGCCTTCCAGCCCCTCAACAACAACCTGACCGTGGTGAGAGACCCCCCGGGACCCCCCCATATCCCACCGGGACCCCCAGAACCCCCTGAGATCCCCTGGGACCCCCAAACCCATCCGCAGGGTGCCCGACCCCGACGGGGCTGCGCTGCTGTGCTGCGCCTTCCAGCCCCTCAACAACAACCTCACTGTGGTGAGAGACCCCCTGAAACACCCCCGGGACCCCCAGAACCCCCTGAGATCCCCTGAGACCCCCTGGGACCCCCAAACCCATCCGCAGGGTGCCCGACCCCGACGGGGCTGCGCTGCTGTGCTGCGCCTTCCAGCCCCTCAACAACAACCTGACCGTGGTGAGAGACCCCCCAGATATCCTACACAACCCCCCATATCCCCCTGAGACTCCCCATATCCCACCGGGACCCCCAGAACCTCCTGAGACCCTCCATATCCCCCCGGGACCCCCAGAGACCCCCCCATATCCCCCTGGGACCCCCAGAACCCCCCAAGCCCCCCACTCAGTGCCCGACCCCATCAGGGCTGTGCTGCCCCTTCCAGCCCCTCAACAACCTCACCGTGGTGAGAGACCCCCTGAGACCCCCCCCATATCCTACCAGGACCCCCCAGGACCCCCAGAGACCCCCCATATCCCCCCGGGACCCCCTGAGACCCCTCAGGACCCCCCAATATCCTACACAACCCCCCCGGGACCCCCAGAGCCCGACGAGACCCCCCCTCAGTGCCCGACCCATGCCCCTTCCAGCCCCTCAACAACCCGGGGGGGGGAGGGAAATTGGGGGTCTCAGGACAGGTTTGGGGGTCTCAGGGAAGGTTTGGGGGTCTCGGGGTGAGTTGGAGGTCTCAGGGTGGGTTTGGGGGTCTCGGGGATCTCAGGACAGGTTTGGGAGTCTCAGGGTGGGTTTGGGGTCTCAGGGAGGGTTTGGGGGTCTTCGGGTGGGTTTGGGGATCTCGAGGCTGGTTTGGGGGCTCAGGGCAGGTTTGGGGGTCTTGGGATGGGTTTGGGGGTCTTGGGATGGGTTTGGGGGTCTTGGGGTGGGTTTGGAGGTCTCAGGGTGGGTTTGGGGGTCTCGGGGATCTCAGGGAAGGTTTGGGGGTCTCAGGGCAGGTTTGGGGGTCTCAGGGTGGGTTTGGGGGTCTCAGGGGAGGTTTGGGGGTCTCAGGGCAGGTTTGGGGGTCTCAGGGTGGATTTTGGGGGTCTCAGGGTGGGTTTGGGGGTCTCAGGGGAGGTTTGGGGGTCTCAGGGTGGATTTGGGGGTCTTGGGGTGAGTTTGGGGGCTCAGGGGGATTTGGGGATCTCAGGGTGGGTCTGGAGGTCTTGGGATGGGTTTGGGGGTCTCGGGGTAGGTTTGGAGGTCTTAGGGTGGGCTTGGGGGTCTCGAGGATCTCAGGGAAGGTTTGGGGGTCTCAGGGAAGGTTTGGGGGTCTCAGGGCAGGTTTGGGGGTCTCAGGGATCACAGGGAAGGTTTGGGGGTCTCAGGGAAGGTTTGGGGGTCTCAGGGCAGGTTTGGGGGTCTCAGGGATCACAGGGAAGGTTTGGGGGTCTCAGGGAAGGTTTGGGGGTCTCGGGGCGGGTTCAGAGGGTCAGAGATGATTTAAGGTGCCCCCCCAGGTGGGCAGTGCCCGGCACATGGTGCGGGTGGTGAACATCTCCACGGGCAAGGCGGCTCGGGGGGGCACCGGGCGCCTCCCCGGGCGGGTCCTGGCGCTCTGCTTTGATGCCCCCGGGCGAGTCCTGTGGGCAGGGGACGATCGGGGGTCCGTGTCGTCCTTCATCTGCGACCCCGCTACTGGTACGGGGGGTAATGGGATGGGGGGGACTCTGGGGGGCTCTGGGAGGGGTTTGGGGGGCTCTGGGAGGGGTTTGGGGGGACACTGGGAGGGGTTTGGGGGCTCTGGGAAGGTTTGGGGGGCACTGGGAGGGGTTGGGGGACGATCGGGGGTCCGTGTCGTCCTTCATCTGTGACCCCGCTACTGGTACGGGGGGGTACTGGGATGGGGGGGGCTCTGGGAGAGGTTTGGGGGGGGTTGGGGGGCACTGGGAGGGGCTGGGGGGCGATCGGGGGTCCGTGTCCTCCTTCATCTGCGACCCTGCTACTGGTACGGGGGGGTAATGGGATGGGGGGGACACTGGGAGGGGCTGGGGGGGATCTGGGAGGGGTTTAGGGGGGCACTGGGAGGGGTTGGGGGGGCACTGGGAGGGGGTACAGAGGGTTTGGGGGGCTCTGAGAGGGGTTTGGGGGGCTCTGAGAGGGTTTGGGGGGCTCTGGGAGGGGTTGGGGGACGATCGGGGGTCCATGTCCTCCTTCATCTGCGACCCCGCCACCGGTACGGGGGGGTGAGGGATGGGGGGGGCACTGGGAGGGGTTTGGGGGGGCTCTGGGAGGGTTTGGGGGGCACTGGGAGGGGCTGGAGGGCGGTTCAGGACTGGGGGGCTCTGGGAGGGGTTTGGGGGGCTCTGGGAGGGGTTTGGGGGCTCTGGGAGGGGTTTGGGGGCTCAGGGAGGGGTTTGGGGGGACACTGGGAGGGGTTTGGGGGCTCTGGGAAGGTTTGGGGGGCACTGGGAGGGGCTGGGGGGCGATCGGGGGTCCGTGTCGTCCTTCATCTGCGACCCCGCTACTGGTACGGGGGGGTACTGGGATGGGGGGGGCTCTGGGAGAGGTTTGGGGGGGGTTGGGGGGACACTGGGAGGGGTTGGGGGGTTATCTGGGAGGGGGTACAGAGGGGTTGGGGGGATCTGGGAGGGGTTTGGGGGGATCTGGGAGGGGCTGGGGGGATCTGGGAGGGACTGGGGGGGCTCTGGGAGGGGGTACAGAGGGGTTGGGGGGCACTGGGAGGGGTTGGGGGGGCCCTGGGAGGGACTGGGGGGCTCAGGGAGGGGATTGAGGGGCTCTGGGAGGGGGTTGGGTGGGCTCTGGGGGGCTCTGGGAGGGGTTTGGGGGGCTCTGGGAGGGGTTTGGGGGCACTGGGAGGGGCTGGGGGGGCACTGGGAGGGGTTGGAGGGCTCTGGGAGGGGGTTTGGGGGAATCTGGGAGGGGCTGGGGGGATCTGGGAGGGGGTACAGAGGGGTTGGGGGGCTCTGGGAGGGATTTGGGAGGCTCAGGGTGGGGTTGGGGGGCTGGGGTTGGTTCTGGAAGGTTCCTGGGAGGTCTGTGCTGCTCCAGGGAGGGCACTGGGGGCGATGGGGGGGTCCCAGGGGGTCTCTCCCTGCCCTGACCCCCCGTGCCCCCCAGGCCGGCTGACCAAGGCGTGCCGGGTGCTGGTCCGGGGGGGGATAATGGGGGGCACTGGGGGCAATGGGGGGCACTGGGAGCAATGGGGGGGCACTGTGGATGCCGGGGGGGTTCCCAGGGGGTCTGTGCTGATCTGGGGGGGGGGTCTCTCCCTTCCCTGACTCCCCGTGCCCCCCAGGCCGGCTGACCAAGGCGTGCCGGGTGCTGGTCTGGGGGGGATGATGGGGATGCTGGGAGGGGTAATGGGGGGCACTGGGGGGCACTGTGGATGCCGGGGGGGTTCCCAGGGGGTCTGTGCTGATTTTGGGGGGGTTCTCTCCCTGCCCTGACCCCCCGTGCCCCCCAGGCCGGCTGACCAAGGCGTGCCGGGTGCTGGTCCAGGCCGGTGGCTCCATCACGTCGCTCTCGGCCCGGGCCTGGGCGAGCCGGGAGGCTCCGGACCCGTCCCTGCTCGTCAATGCCTGCCCCGACCGCCTCCTGCTCTTCCGGTACGGGGGGGAACCCCGGGAACAACGGGGGGAGGGGGAGAGACACCAATGGGACCCCTGGGGGAGGGGGGACATCAGTGGGACCCCTGGGGGAGGGGGAACATCAGTGGGACCCCTGGGGGAGGGGGAACATCAGTGGGACCCCTGGGGGAGGGGGGACATCAGTGGGACCCCTGGGGGAGGGGGAACATCAGTGGGACCCCTGGGGGAGGGGGGACATCAGTGGGACCCCTGGGGGAGGGGGAACATCAGTGGGACAACCTGGGGTGGGGGGGGAGACACCAATGGGACCACCCGGGGTGGGGGGAACCCACTGGGACCACCCAGAGTGGGGGAAACCAATTGGGACCCCCGGGGATGGGGGGAACATCACTGGGACCACCCAAGGATGGGGGGAACCCATTGGGACCTCTGAGGTGGGGGGGGAACATCAGTGGGACCCCTGGGGATGGGGGGGAACATCAGTGGGACAACCTGGGGTGGGGGGAACTGATTGGGACCCCCGGGGTGGGGGAGACATCAACGGGACCACCCAGGGTGGGGGGACCCTTTAGGACCCGCAGGGGGAGGGATGGAAACACCACTGGGACCCCCCGGAGAGGGAGGGACCCCTGAGATGGGGAGGGGGAACCCAACTGGAACCCCTGGGAGAGGAGTTTGGGGAGGTTTTGGGGTGCAGGACTGACCCCCAGGGTGGTGGAAGACGAGGGGGGCTCAGGAGGGTCTGGGGGGTCCCAGGGAGTTTTGGGGGTCTCAGGGTATTTTGGGGTGCAGCCCTGACCCCCAGGATGGTGGAAGATGAGGAGGGCTCGGGGGGGATTTTGGGGTGTTCAGGGCAGTTTTGGGGTGCAGCTCTGACCCCCCCTTTGCCCCCCAGGGTGGTGGAAGACGAGGGGGGTTCTGGGGGGATTTTGGGGTGTTCAGGGCAGTTTTGGGGTGCAGCTCTGACCCCCCCTTTGCCCCCCAGGGTGGTGGAAGACGAGGGGGGCTCGGGGGCTCCGGGGCTGCGGCTCCGCCGGAGTTTCCCGACGCGGCACCGGGAGCAGCCCCTGAGGAGCTGCTTCTGCCCCCTCATGTCCTTCCGACAGGGAGCCTGTGTGGGTACGGATGGGGGGCTCTGGGGGGGCATGGGGGGGTTATTGGGGGGCACAGGGGGGCATCAGGAGCTGCTTCTGTCCCCTCATGTCCTTCCGACAGGGAGCCTGTGTGGGTATGGATGGGGGGCTATGGGGGGGCATGGGGGGGTTATTGGGGGGCACAGGGGGGCACCAGGAGCTGCTTCTGCCCCCTCATGTCCTTCCGGCAGGGGGCATGTGTGGGTACGGATGGGGGGCTCTGGGGGGGCATGGGGGGGTTATTGGGGGGCACAGGGGGCACAGGGGGGCACCAGGAGCTGCTTCTGCCCCCTCATGTCCTTCCGACAGGGAGCCTGCGTGGGTACGGATGGGGGGCTCTGGGGGGGTACAGGGGGGTTATTGGGGGTCCAGAGGGGCACCAGGAGCTGCTTCTGCCCCCTCATGTCCTTCCGGCAGGGGGCATGTGTGGGTACGGCCGGGGGGGTCTGGGGGGGTTATTGGGGGGCTCTGGGGGGTTATTGGGGGGTACAGGGGGCACAGGGGGGGCTGGAGGGGGCACAGGAGCTGCTTCTGCCCCCTCATGTCCTTCTGACAGGGGGCCTGTGTGGGTACGGATGGGGGGCTCTGGGGGGGTTATTGGGGGGCTCTGGGGGGTTATTGGGGGGTACAGGGGGCACAGGGGGTACAGGGGGGCACAGGAGCTGCTTCTGCCCCCTCATGTCCTTCTGACAGGGGGCCTGTGTGGGTACGGATGGGGGGCTCTGGGGGGCTCTTTGGGGGTAAAGGGGGTTATTGGGGGGTACAGGGTGTCATGGGGGGGTACCGGGATCGGGGGGTACAGGGGGGATTCTGGGGGGGCACAGGAGCTGCTTCTGCCCCCTCATGTCTTTCTGGGTTTTGGGGGACTCTGAGGGGGGCACGGGGGGGTTATGGGGATGGGGGGGGTGGTACAGGGGATTTGGGCACTGGGGGGGGGTCAGGGGGCACTGAGGACTCAGTGAGGGGTCAGTGGTCACTCAGGGGGGGTCAGTGAGGGGTCAGTGAGGGGTCAGTGAGTGGTCAGTGGTCACTCAGAGTGATCAGTGGTCACTCAGGCCGTTTATCCCCCCCAGTGACGGGCAGTGAGGATTCAGTGAGGGGTCACTCAGAGGGGTCAGTGAGGGGTCAGTGGTCACTCAGAGGGGTCAGTGAGTGGTCAGTGGTCACTCAGAGTGATCAGTGGTCACTCAGGCCGTTTATCCCCCCCAGTGACGGGCAGTGAGGATTCAGTGAGGGGTCACTCAGAGGGGTCAGTGAGGGGTCAGTGGTCACTCAGAGGGGTCAGTGAGTGGTCAGTGGTCACTCAGAGGGGTCACTCAGAGTGGTCAGTGGTCACTCAGGCCGTTTCCCCCCCCAGTGACGGGCAGTGAGGATTCAGTGAGGGGTCAGTGAGGGGTCAGTGGTCACTCAGAGTGGTCAGTGGTCACTCAGGCTGTTTCCCCCCCCCAGTGACGGGCAGTGAGGATTCAGTGAGGGGTCAGTGAGGGGTCAGTGAGGGGTCAGTGGTCACTCAGAGTGGTCAGTGGTCACTCAGGCCATTTATCCCCCCCCAGTGACGGGCAGTGAGGATTCAGTGAGGGGTCAGTGAGTGGTCAGTGGTCACTCAGAGGGGTCAGTAAGGGGTCAGTGGTCACTCAGAGGGGTCACTCAGAGGGGTCAGTGGTCACTCAGAGGGGTCAGTGGTCACTCAGAGGGGTCAGTGAGTGGTCAGTGAGTGGTCACTCAGGCCGTTCCCCCCCCAGTGACGGGCAGTGAGGATTCAGTGAGGGTCAGTGAGTGGTCAGTGATGGGTCAGTGGTCAGTGAGTGGTCACTCAGGCCATTTATCCCCCCCCAGTGACGGGCAGTGAGGATTCCTGTGTCCATTTTCTTCGACGTGGGGCGCGCGGGGCGGGCGACGCTGAACACGCTGCAGGGACACGGCGCGGCCGTGCTGGCCGTGGCCTTCAACTGCGACGAGTCCCTGCTGGCCTCGGGGGACGCTGCGGGCACCGTCATCGTCTGGAGGCGCCAGCACCCCTGAGATACCCCAAAAACACCCAAAAATACCCCAAAAATACCCCAAAAACCATAAAAACCACCCCAAACCCAGCCCTGGCCTTCAACTGCGACGAGTCCCTGCTGGCCTCGGGGGACGCTGCGGGCACCGTCATCGTCTGGAGGCGCCAGCACCCCTGAGATACCCCAAAAACACCCCAAAACCACCCCAAAACCCATCCTGGGGTCCATAAAAACCACCTTGGGACACCAAAAACCTCGCTGGGATCCATAAAAACCACCCTGGGATCCATAAAAACGATTCTGGGATCCATAAAAACCACCCTGGGATCCATAAACACCACCCTGGGATCCCATAAAAAACCACCCTGGGATCCATAAAAACCACCCTGGGATCCATAAACACCACCCTGGGATCCATAAAAACCACCCTGGGATCCATAAACACCACCCTGGGATCCATAAACACCACCCTGGGATCCATAAACACCACCCTGGGATCCATAAACACCACCCTGGGATCCATAAAAACGATTCTGGGATCCATAAAAACCACCCTGGGATCCATAAACACCACCCTGGGATCCGTAAAAAACACCCTGAGATCCATAACCCCCACCCCGACTCCCAAAACCCCCCTTGGATCCATAAAACCCTGAGCACCCCCCCCCCCAAGATCCCAAATCCCCCCCCAAACCCCTCCCTGCCCCCCAAACCCCTCCCTGAGCCCCCAAACCCCTCCAACCCCCCAAACCCCTCCCAACCCCCCCAAACCCCTCCCAACCCCCCAAACCCCTCCCAACCCCCCAAACCCCCTCCCAACCCCCCCAAACCCCTCCCAACCCCCCCAAAACCCCTCCTGAGCCCCCAAACCCCTCCCTGAGCCCCCCAAACCCCTCCCAACCCCCCAAACCCCTCCTGAGCCCCCCAAAACCCCCTCCTGAGCTCCCAAACCCCTCCCTGTCCCCCCAAACCCCTCCCAACCCCCCCAAACCCCCTCCCAACCCCCCCAAACCCCTCCCTGAGCCCCCCAGCCCCTCCCTGCCCCCCCAACCCCCTCCCTGAGCCCCCCAAACCCCTCTCTGAGCCCCCCAAACCCCTCCCGGCCCCCCAAACCCCTCCCTGTCCCCCCCCCTGATGTGGCGGTCACAAATCAGGCGGGGGGGTCGTGTTTGGGTGGGCGTGGCCCGGGGGGCGGGCCCAGGTGTATCAGAACAGGTATTTTCGGCACGAGGCCGCCCCGCACTTGCACTCGATGCGGCGCCGGGCGCGGGGGGAGCCCCCCAGGGACCCCCCCACCAGCCCAAAGTTGGAGTCCATGCGGGTGCTCTCGGCGTCCACAGGGTCCACTGCGGGGGGAGGGGGGAGAGGGGGGTCAGGGGGGGATGGGACCACCCTGGGACCACCCTGGGACAGCTCAGGGACCACCTGGACCACCCAGGGACCACCCAGGGACCACCTGGGACCACCCTGGGACAGCCCTGACCACCCTGGGACCACCCTGGGACCACCCTGGGACAGCCCTGATCACCCAGGGACAGCCCAGGGACCACCTGGGACCACCTGGGACCACCCAGGGACCACCTGGGACCACCCAGGGACAGCCCAGGGACAGCCCAGGTAACACCTGGACCACCCAGGTAATGCCTGGGACCACCCAGGGACCACCCAGGGATAGCCCAGGGACCACCCAGGGACAGCCCTGATCACCCAAGGACAGCCCAGGTGACACCTGGACCACCCAGGGACAGCCCAGGGACCACCCAGGGACAGTTCAGGTAACACCTGGGACCACCCAGGGACAGTCCAGGTAACGCCTGGGACCACCCAGGGACAGTCCAGGTAACGCCTGGGACCACCCAGGGACCACCCAGGGATAGCCCAGGGACCACCCAGGGACAGCCCTGATCACCCAAGGACAGCCCAGGTAATACCTGGAGCACCCAGGGACAGCCCAGGGACCACCTGGGACCACCTGGGACCACCCAGGGACCACCTGGGACCACCTGGGACCACCCAAGGACAGCCCAGGTAATACCTGGAGCACCCAGGGACAGCCCAGGGACCACCCAGGGACAGCCCAGGTGACACCTGGAGCACCCAGGGACAGCCCAGGGACCACCTGGGACAGTCCAGGTAACGCCTGGGACCACCCAGGGACAGTCCAGGTGACACCTGGGACCACCCAGGGACAGCCCAGGGACCACCCAGGGACAGTCCAGGTGACACCTGGGACCACCCAGGGACAGCCCAGGGACCACCCAGGGACAGTTCAGGTAACACCTGGGACCACCCAGGGACAGCCCAGGTGTGTCCAGGTGTGTTCCAGGTGTATCTCAGCTGTGTCCAAGTGTATCACAGGTGTGTCCCAGGTGCCCCCAGGTGTGCCCAGGTGCCCCCAGGTGTGCCCAGGTGTGCCCAGGTGCCCCCAGGTGTGCCCAGGTGTGTCCCAGGTGCCCCCAGGTGTGCCCAGGTGTGCCCAGGTGCCCCCAGGTGTGTCCCAGGTGCCCCCAGGTGTGCCCAGGTGTGCCCAGGTGCCCCCAGGTGTGTCCCAGGTGCCCCCAGGTGTGCCCAGGTGTGCCCAGGTGCCCCCAGGTGTGTCCCAGGTGCCCCCAGGTGTGCCCAGGTGTGCCCAGGTGCCCCCAGGTGTGCCCAGGTGCCCCCAGGTGCGTACCGTGCATGTTGTAGTCGAAGGTGAGCTCCTCCCCGGCGCGGATGGGGGGGGTGTGGGTGTGCCCAGGTGTGTGTGGGTGTGTCCCAGGTGTGCCCAGGTGTGTGTGGGTGTGTCCCAGGTGTGCCCAGGTGTGTGTGGGTGTGTCCCAGGTGTGTCCCAGGTGTGCCCAGGTGTGTCCCAGGTGCCCCCAGGTGCCCCCAGGTGCGTACCGTGCATGTTGTAGTCGAAGGTGAGCTCCTCCCCGGCGCGGATGGGCCGCGTGGCGAACAGGGCGATGCGGGGCAGCCGCTGGTCCAGGTTCTCGATGAACACGTTGTAAACCTGCAGGTTGGGGTCGCACTGGCCCCGCCCACGACAGGTGAGGGTGGGGGGCGTGACCGCTTCAAGCCCCACCCACTCCAAAATCCATGGACAGGTTTGTCCCCCATCCCATACAGGTGTGTCCCCATCCCCATACAGGTGTGTCCCTGCCCCATACAGGTGTGTCCCTGCCCCATACAGGTGTGTCCCTGCCCCATACAGGTGTGTCCCCATCCCATACAGGTGTGTCCCTGCCCCATACAGGTGTGTCCCTGCCCCATACAGGTGTGTCCCCATACAGGTGTGTCCCCTCCCCATACAGGTGTGTCCCCATCCCCATACAGGTGTGTCCCTGCCCCATACAGGTGTGTCCCCATCCCATACAGGTGTGTCCCCATACAGGTGTGTCCCCATCCCATACAGGTGTGTCCCATCCCCATACAGGTGTGTCCCCATACAGGTGTGTCCCCATCCCATACAGGTGTGTCCCCTCCCCATACAGGTGTGTCCCTGCCCCATACAGGTGTGTCCCCATACAGGTGTGTCCCCATCCCCATACAGGTGTGTCCCCATCCCATACAGGTGTGTCCCCATCCCATACAGGTGTGTCCCTGCCCCATACAGGTGTGTCCCCATCCCATACAGGTGTGTCCCTGCCCCATACAGGTGTGTCCCCATCCCATACAGGTGTGTCCCATCCCATACAGGTGTGTCCCCCATCCCCATACAGGTGTGTCCCCATACAGGTGTGTCCCCATCCCCATACAGGTGTGTCCCTGCCCCATACAGGTGTGTCCCTGCCCCATACAGGTGTGTCCCCATCCCATACAGGTGTGTCCCCATACAGGTGTGTCCCCATCCCCATACAGGTGTGTCCCTGCCCCATACAGGTGTGTCCCCATACAGGTGTGTCCCCATCCCATACAGGTGTGTCCCTGCCCCATACAGGTGTATCCCCATACAGGTGTGTCCCTGCCCCATACAGGTGTGTCCCTGCCCCATACAGGTGTGTCCCCCTCCCCATACAGGTGTGTCCCCATACAGGTGTGTCCCCATCCCATACAGGTGTGTCCCCATACAGGTGTGTCCCCATACAGGTGTGTCCCCATCCCATACAGGTGTGTCCCCATACAGGTGTGTCCCCTCCCCATACAGGTGTGTCCCCATACAGGTGTGTCCCCATCCCATACAGGTGTGTCCCCATCCCATACAGGTGTGTCCCCTCCCCATACAGGTGTGTCCCCATCCCATACAGGTGTGTCCCTGCCCCATACAGGTGTGTCCCATCCCATACAGGTGTGTCCCTGCCCCATACAGGTGTGTCCCCATCCCATACAGGTGTGTCCCCATCCCATACAGGTGTGTCCCCATCCCATACAGGTGTGTCCCTGCCCCATACAGGTGTGTCCCCATCCCCATACAGGTGTGTCCCCTCCCCATACAGGTGTGTCCCTGCCCCATACAGGTGTGTCCCCATCCCATACAGGTGTGTCCCCATCCCATACAGGTGTGTCCCCATCCCCATACAGGTGTGTCCCCATACAGGTGTGTCCCTGCCCCATACAGGTGTGTCCCCATCCCATACAGGTGTGTCCCTGCCCCATACAGGTGTGTCCCCTCCCCATACAGGTGTGTCCCCCATCCCCATACAGGTGTGTCCCTGCCCCATACAGGTGTGTCCCTGCCCCATACAGGTGTGTCCCTGCCCCATACAGGTGTGTCCCTGCCCCATACAGGTGTGTCCCCATCCCATACAGGTGTGTCCCCTCCCCATACAGGTTTGTCCCCATACAGGTGTGTCCCCTCCCCATACAGGTGTGTCCCCATCCCATACAGGTGTGTCCCCATCCCATACAGGTGTGTCCCCATCCCATACAGGTGTGTCCCATCCCCATACAGGTGTGTCCCCATCCCATACAGGTGTGTCCCCTCCCCATACAGGTGTGTCCCCATCCCATACAGGTGTGTCCCCTCCCCATACAGGTGTGTCCCTGCCCCATACAGGTGTGTCCCATCCCCATACAGGTGTGTCCCCATCCCATACAGGTGTGTCCCCATCCCATACAGGTGTGTCCCATCCCATACAGGTGTGTCCCTGCCCCATACAGGTGTGTCCTCATACAGGTGTGTCCCCATCCCCATACAGGTGTGTCCCCATCCCCATACAGGTGTGTCCCCATCCCATACAGGTGTGTCCCCATCCCATACAGGTGTGTCCCTCCCCATACAGGTGTGTCCCCATACAGGTGTGTCCCCATCCCATACAGGTGTGTCCCATCCCCATACAGGTGTGTCCCCATACAGGTGTGTCCCCATACAGGTGTGTCCCCATCCCATACAGGTGTGTCCCCATCCCCATACAGGTGTGTCCCCATCCCATACAGGTGTGTCCCTGCCCCATACAGGTGTGTCCCATCCCCATACAGGTGTGTCCCCATCCCATACAGGTGTGTCCCTGCCCCATACAGGTGTGTCCCTGCCCCATACAGGTGTGTCCCATCCCCATACAGGTGTGTCCCCATCCCATACAGGTGTGTCCCCATCCCCATACAGGTGTGTCCCTGCCCCATACAGGTGTGTCCCCATCCCATACAGGTGTGTCCCTGCCCCATACAGGTGTGTCCCCATACAGGTGTGTCCCCTCCCCGTACAGGTGTGTCCCCACCCCATACAGGTGTGTCCCCATCCCATACAGGTGTGTCCCCATCCCATACAGGTGTGTCCCCATCCCATACAGGTGTGTCCCTGCCCCATACAGGTGTGTCCCCTCCCCATACAGGTGTGTCCCCATCCCATACAGGTGTGTCCCCATCCCATACAGGTGTGTCCCCATCCCATACAGGTGTGTCCCCATCCCATACAGGTGTGTCCCCATCCCATACAGGTGTGTCCCTGCCCCATACAGGTGTGTCCCCATCCCATACAGGTGTGTCCCCATCCCATACAGGTGTGTCCCCATCCCCATACAGGTGTGTCCCCATCCCATACAGGTGTGTCCCCATCCCCATACAGGTGTGTCCCATCCCCATACAGGTGTGTCCCATCCCCATACAGGTGTGTCCCATCCCCATACAGGTGTGTCCCCATCCCATACAGGTGTGTCCCCATCCCATACAGGTGTGTCCCCATCCCATACAGGTGTGTCCCATCCCCATACAGGTGTGTCCCCATCCCATACAGGTGTGTCCCCATCCCATACAGGTGTGTCCCCATCCCATACAGGTGTGTCCCTGCCCCATACAGGTGTGTCCCCATCCCATACAGGTGTGTCCCCATCCCCATACAGGTGTGTCCCCATCCCATACAGGTGTGTCCCATCCCCATACAGGTGTGTCCCTGCCCCATACAGGTGTGTCCCCATCCCATACAGGTGTGTCCCTCCCCATACAGGTGTGTCCCCATCCCATACAGGTGTGTCCCCATCCCCATACAGGTGTGTCCCCATCCCATACAGGTGTGTCCCTGCCCCATACAGGTGTGTCCCATCCCATACAGGTGTGTCCCCATACAGGTGTGTCCCCATCCCATACAGGTGTGTCCCTGCCCCATACAGGTGTGTCCCTGCCCCATACAGGTGTGTCCCCCTCCCCATACAGGTGTGTCCCCATACAGGTGTGTCCCCATCCCATACAGGTGTGTCCCTGCCCCATACAGGTGTGTCCCCATCCCATACAGGTGTGTCCCCTCCCCATACAGGTGTGTCCCCTCCCCATACAGGTGTGTCCCCATACAGGTGTGTCCCCATCCCATACAGGTGTGTCCCTGCCCCATACAGGTGTGTCCCCATCCCATACAGGTGTGTCCCCATCCCCATACAGGTGTGTCCCCATCCCATACAGGTGTGTCCCCATCCCATACAGGTGTGTCCCCATACAGGTGTGTCCCCTCCCCATACAGGTGTGTCCCCATACAGGTGTGTCCCTGCCCCATACAGGTGTGTCCCCATCCCATACAGGTGTGTCCCTGCCCCATACAGGTGTGTCCCCATCCCATACAGGTGTGTCCCCATCCCATACAGGTGTGTCCCTGCCCCATACAGGTGTGTCCCTGCCCCATACAGGTGTGTCCCCATCCCATACAGGTGTGTCCCCATCCCCATACAGGTGTGTCCCTGCCCCATACAGGTGTGTCCCTGCCCCATACAGGTGTGTCCCCATCCCATACAGGTGTGTCCCCATCCCATACAGGTGTGTCCCCATCCCATACAGGTGTGTCCCTGCCCCATACAGGTGTGTCCCCATCCCCATACAGGTGTGTCCCTGCCCCATACAGGTGTGTCCCCATACAGGTGTGTCCCCATCCCATACAGGTGTGTCCCCATCCCCATACAGGTGTGTCCCCATCCCATACAGGTGTGTCCCCATCCCATACAGGTGTGTCCCTGCCCCATACAGGTGTGTCCCCATCCCATACAGGTGTGTCCCTGCCCCATACAGGTGTGTCCCCATCCCATACAGGTGTGTCCCCTCCCCATACAGGTGTGTCCCCATACAGGTGTGTCCCCATCCCATACAGGTGTGTCCCTGCCCCATACAGGTGTGTCCCCATACAGGTGTGTCCCCATCCCATACAGGTGTGTCCCCATCCCATACAGGTGTGTCCCCATCCCATACAGGTGTGTCCCTGCCCCATACAGGTGTGTCCCCATACAGGTGTGTCCCCATCCCATACAGGTGTGTCCCCATCCCATACAGGTGTGTCCCCATCCCCATACAGGTGTGTCCCCATCCCATACAGGTGTGTCCCCATCCCATACAGGTGTGTCCCCATCCCATACAGGTGTGTCCCTGCCCCATACAGGTGTGTCCCCTCCCCATACAGGTGTGTCCCATCCCATACAGGTGTGTCCCCATCCCCATACAGGTGTGTCCCCATACAGGTGTGTCCCCATCCCCATACAGGTGTGTCCCCTCCCCATACAGGTGTGTCCCTGCCCCATACAGGTGTGTCCCCATCCCATACAGGTGTGTCCCCTCCCCATACAGGTGTGTCCCCTCCCCATACAGGTGTGTCCCCATCCCATACAGGTGTGTCCCTGCCCCATACAGGTGTGTCCCTGCCCCATACAGGTGTGTCCCCATCCCATACAGGTGTGTCCCCTCCCCATACAGGTGTGTCCCCATCCCATACAGGTGTGTCCCTGCCCCATACAGGTGTGTCCCCATCCCATACAGGTGTGTCCCTGCCCCATACAGGTGTGTCCCCTCCCCATACAGGTGTGTCCCTGCCCCATACAGGTGTCCCCATCCCCATACAGGTGTGTCCCCATACAGGTGTGTCCCCATCCCATACAGGTGTGTCCCTCCCCATACAGGTGTGTCCCCATCCCATACAGGTGTGTCCCCATCCCCATACAGGTGTGTCCCCATACAGGTGTGTCCCCATCCCATACAGGTGTGTCCCTGCCCCATACAGGTGTGTCCCTGCCCCATACAGGTGTGTCCCCATACAGGTGTGTCCCCATACAGGTGTGTCCCCATCCCATACAGGTGTGTCCCTGCCCCATACAGGTGTGTCCCCATCCCATACAGGTGTGTCCCCATCCCATACAGGTGTGTCCCTGCCCCATACAGGTGTGTCCCTGCCCCATACAGGTGTGTCCCCTCCCCATACAGGTGTGTCCCCTCCCCATACAGGTGTGTCCCCATCCCATACAGGTGTGTCCCCATCCCCATACAGGTGTGTCCCTGCCCCATACAGGTGTGTCCCCATACAGGTGTGTCCCCATCCCATACAGGTGTGTCCCCATACAGGTGTGTCCCCTCCCCATACAGGTGTGTCCCTGCCCCATACAGGTGTGTCCCCATCCCCATACAGGTGTGTCCCCATACAGGTGTGTCCCCTCCCCATACAGGTGTGTCCCCATACAGGTGTGTCCCTGCCCCATACAGGTGTGTCCCCATCCCCATACAGGTGTGTCCCTGCCCCATACAGGTGTGTCCCCCTCCCCATACAGGTGTGTCCCCATACAGGTGTGTCCCCTCCCCATACAGGTGTGTCCCCATACAGGTGTGTCCCCTCCCCATACAGGTGTGTCCCTGCCCCATACAGGTGTGTCCCTGCCCCATACAGGTGTGTCCTCATACAGGTGTGTCCCCTCCCCATACAGGTGTGTCCCTCCCCATACAGGTGTGTCCCCATCCCATACAGGTGTGTCCCCATCCCATACAGGTGTGTCCCCATACAGGTGTGTCCCCTCCCCATACAGGTGTGTCCCCATACAGGTGAGGCCCCGCCCCCGCAGGTGAGGGGTGTGACTCACGCTGTGGTTGACGAAGTGGGAGATGTTCCCGTAGTGGGCGGCGTCCACGGTGTAAACGTCCTCCACGTAGTCCAGGTCGAACAGGTACGTGGCCCCCTGGCGGTCGTACACCTGCCCCCGGCGCTCCGCCTCCTCCGAGGTGATGATCTGCACAGACACACCTGGGTCACACCTGAACCACACCTGAACCTCACCTGAACCCCACCTGTACCCCCACACCTGCCCCCGGCGCTCCGCCTCCTCCGAGGTGATGATCTGCACAGACACACCTGGGTCACACACCTGGGTCACACCTGTGACACACCTGAACCCCACCTGAACCCCACCTGGATCACACCTGAACCTCACCTGAACCCCACCTGTACCCCCACACCTGCCCCCGGCGCTCCGCCTCCTCCGAGGTGATGATCTGCACAGACACACCTGGGTCACACCTGAACCACACCTGGGTCACACCTGTGACACACCTGAACCCCACCTGAACCCCACCTGAACCCCACCTGTACCCCCACACCTGCCCCCGGCGCTCCGCCTCCTCCGAGGTGATGATCTGCACAGACACACCTGGGTCACACACCTGGGTCACACCTGAACCACACCTGGGTCACACCTGTGACACACCTGAACCCCACCTGAACCCCACCTGGGTCACACCTGAACCACACCTGAACCTCACCTGAACCCCACCTGAACCTCACCTGAACCCCTACACCTGTCTGACACACCTGAACCTCACCTGAACCTCACCTGAACCCCACCTGTACCCCCACACCTGCCCCCGGCGCTCCGCCTCCTCCGGGGTGATGATCTGCACAGACACACCTGGGTGACACACCTGATCCATACCTGAACCTCACCTGTGACACACCTGAACCCCACCTGGGTCACACCTGAACCTCACCTGAACCTCACCTGAACCCCACCTGTACCCCCACACCTGGCCCCGGCGCTCCGCCTCCTCCGAGGTGATGATCTGCACAGACACACCTGGGTCACACACCTGAACCACACCTGGGTCACACCTGTGACACACCTGAACCCCACCTGAACCCCACCTGAACCCCACCTGTACCCCCACACCTGCCTCCGGCGCTCTGCCTCCTCCGGGGTGATGATCTGCACAGACACACCTGGGTCACACACCTGGGTCACACCTGTGACACACCTGAACCCCACCTGAACCCCACCTGGATCACACCTGAACCTCACCTGAACCTCACCTGAACCCCACCTGGGTCACACCTGAACCCCACCTGTGACACACCTGAACCCCACCTGGGTCACACCTGAACCCCACCTGTGACACACCTGAACCCCACCTGGGTCACACCTGAACCCCACCTGTGACACACCTGAACCCCACCTGGGTCACACCTGAACCCCACCTGTGACACACCTGAACCCCCACACCTGTGTGACACACCTGAACCCCACCTGAACCCCACCTGTACCCCCACACCTGGCCCCGGTGCTCCGCCTCCTCCGAGGTGATGATCTGCACAGACACACCTGGGTCACACCTGAACCACACGTGGGTCACATCTGAACCCCCAAACCTGTGTGACACACCTGAACCTCACCTGTGACACACCTGAACCTCACCTGAACCCCTACACCTGTGACACACCTGAACCTCACCTGTGACACACCTGAACCCCTACACCTGTCTGACACACCTGTACCCCCACACCTGGCCCCGGCACTCCGCCTCCTCCGGGGTGATGATCTGCACAGACACACCTGGGTCACACCTGAACCCCACGTGGGTCACATCTGAACCCCCAAACCTGTGTGACACACCTGAACCCCACCTGTGACACACCTGAACCTCACCTGTGACACACCTGTACCCCTACACCTGTCTGACACACCTGTCCCATCACACCTGTCCTGTCACACCTGTCCCCCAGGTGTCTCACCTCTCCCACGTACTCCATGACGAAGGAGTTCTTGCGGATGCGCTGCAGGGTGCGCACGCCCCAGCCCTGTCACCCCTGTGTCACCCCTGTGTCACCCCTGTGTCACACCTGTGTCACCCCTGTGTCACCCCTGTGTCACCCCTGTGTCACACCTGTGTCACCCCTGTGTCACACCTGTGTCACACCTGTCCCTGTGTCACCCCTGTGTCACCCCTGTGTCACCCCTGTGTCACACCTGTGTCACCCCTGTGTCACACCTGTGTCACACCTGTGTCACACCTGTCCCAGTGTCACCCCTGTGTCACCCCTGTGTCACACCTGTGTCACCCCTGTGTCACACCTGTGTCACACCTGTCCCTGTGTCACCCCTGTGTCACCCCTGTGTCACCCCTGTGTCACACCTGTGTCACCCCTGTGTCACCCCTGTGTCACACCTGTGTCACCCCTGTGTCACACCTGTGTCACCCCTGTGTCACCCCTGTGTCACACCTGTGTCACCCCTGTGTCACACCTGTCCCATGTCACACCTGTGTCACACCTGTGTCACCCCTGTGTCACCCCTGTGTCACCCCTGTGTCACACCTGTGTCACACCTGTCCCATGTCACCCCTGTGTCACCCTGTGTCACCCCTGTGTCACCCCTGTGTCACCCTGTGTCACACCTGTGTCACCCCTGTGTCACACCTGTGTCACACCTGTGTCACCCCTGTGTCACCCCTGTGTCACCCCTGTGTCACCCCTGTGTCACACCTGTGTCACACCTGTCCCATGTCACACCTGTGTCACCCCTGTGTCACACCTGTGTCACACCTGTGTCACCCCTGTGTCACACCTGTGTCACCCCTGTGTCACCCCTGTGTCACACCTGTGTCACACCTGTCCCATGTCACCCCTGTGTCACACCTGTCCCATGTCACCCCTGTGTCACCCCTGTGTCACCCCTGTGTCACACCTGTGTCACCCCTGTGTCACCCTGTGTCACACCTGTGTCACACCTGTGTCACACCTGTGTCACCCCTGTGTCACACCTGTGTCACCCCTGTGTCACCCCTGTCCCCCCACACCTGTGTCACACCTGTGTCACACCTGTGTCACACCTGTGTCACACCTGTGTCACACCTGTGTCACCCCTGTCCCCCCACACCTGTGTCACACCTGTGTCACACCTGTGTCACCCCTGTGTCACCCCTGTGTCACCCCTGTGTCACCCCTGTGTCACACCTGTCCCATGTCACCCCTGTGTCACACCTGTGTCACCCTGTGTCACACCTGTGTCACCCCTGTGTCACCCCTGTGTCACCCCTGTGTCACACCTGTCCCATGTCACCCCTGTGTCACACCTGTGTCACCCTGTGTCACACCTGTGTCACCCCTGTGTCACACCTGTGTCACCCCTGTGTCACACCTGTCCCATGTCACCCCTGTGTCACACCTGTGTCACCCTGTGTCACACCTGTCCCATGTCACCCCTGTGTCACACCTGTGTCACCCTGTGTCACACCTGTCCCATGTCACCCCTGTGTCACACCTGTGTCACCCCTGTGTCACCCCTGTGTCACCCCTGTGTCACACCTGTCCCATGTCACCCCTGTGTCACACCTGTGTCACCCTGTGTCACACCTGTGTCACACCTGTGTCACCCCTGTGTCACCCTGTGTCACACCTGTGTCACACCTGTGTCACCCCTGTGTCACCCTGTGTCACCCTGTGTCACACCTGTGTCACACCTGTGTCACCCCTGTGTCACCCCTGTGTCACCCCTGTGTCACCCCTGTGTCACCCCTGTCCCCCCACACCTGTGTCACCCCTGTGTCACCCCTGTGTCACACCTGTGTCACCCCTGTGTCACCCCTGTGTCACACCTGTGTCACACCTGTGTCACCCCTGTGTCACACCTGTGTCACACCTGTGTCACCCCTGTGTCACCCCTGTCCCCCCACACCTGTGTCACCCCTGTGTCACCCCTGTGTCACACCTGTGTCACCCCTGTGTCACCCCTGTGTCACCCCTGTGTCACCCCTGTGTCACCCCTGTGTCACACCTGTGTCACCCCTGTGTCACACCTGTGTCACACCTGTGTCACCCCTGTGTCACACCTGTGTCACACCTGTGTCACACCTGTCCCATGTCACCCCTGTGTCACCCGTGTGTCACCCCTGTGTCACCCCTGTGTCACCCCTGTGTCACCCCTGTGTCACCCTGTGTCACACCTGTGTCACCCCTGTCCCCCCACACCTGTCTCACCTCTCCCACGTACTCCATGACGAAGGAGTTCTTGCGGATGCGCTGCAGGGTGCGCACGCCCCAGCCCTGTCACACCTGTGTCACCCCTGTGTCACCCCTGTGTCACACCTGTGTCACACCTGTGTCACCCCTGTGTCACCCCTGTGTCACCCCTGTGTCACACCTGTGTCACCCCTGTGTCACCCCTGTGTCACCCCTGTGTCACACCTGTGTCACACCTGTGTCACCCCTGTGTCACCCCTGTCCCCCCACACCTGTCTCACCTCTCCCACGTACTCCATGACGAAGGAGTTCTTGCGGATGCGCTGCAGGGTGCGCACGCCCCAGCCCTGTCACACCTGTGTCACCCCTGTGTCACCCCTGTGTCACCCCTGTGTCACCCCTGTGTCACACCTGTGTCACACCTGTGTCACCCCTGTGTCACCCCTGTGTCACCCCTGTGTCACCCCTGTGTCACACCTGTGTCACCCCTGTGTCACCCCTGTGTCACACCTGTGTCACCCCTGTGTCACCCCTGTGTCACACCTGTGTCACCCCTGTGTCACCCCTGTCCCCCCACACCTGTCTCACCTCTCCCACGTACTCCATGACGAAGGAGTTCTTGCGGATGCGCTGCAGGGTGCGCACGCCCCAGCCCTGTCACACCTGTGTCACCCCTGTGTCACCCCTGTGTCACACCTGTGTCACCCCTGTGTCACCCCTGTGTCACCCCTGTGTCACACCTGTGTCACCCCTGTGTCACACCTGTGTCACACCTGTCCCTGTGTCACCCCTGTGTCACCCCTGTGTCACCCCTGTGTCACACCTGTGTCACCCCTGTGTCACACCTGTGTCACACCTGTGTCACACCTGTCCCAGTGTCACCCCTGTGTCACCCCTGTGTCACACCTGTGTCACCCCTGTGTCACACCTGTGTCACACCTGTCCCTGTGTCACCCCTGTGTCACCCCTGTGTCACCCCTGTGTCACACCTGTGTCACCCCTGTGTCACCCCTGTGTCACACCTGTGTCACACCTGTGTCACCCCTGTGTCACCCCTGTGTCACCCCTGTGTCACCCCTGTGTCACACCTGTGTCACCCCTGTGTCACCCCTGTGTCACACCTGTGTCACCCCTGTGTCACCCCTGTGTCACACCTGTGTCACCCCTGTGTCACCCCTGTCCCCCCACACCTGTCTCACCTCTCCCACGTACTCCATGACGAAGGAGTTCTTGCGGATGCGCTGCAGGGTGCGCACGCCCCAGCCGCGCCCGTCGGCGGTGCGGAAGATGCACAGGTCGTAGCGGATGCCGCGCTGCACCACGCGGTTGGGGCAGTCGGCGCCGCAGCGGCAGCGCGAGTTGCACTCGTAGATGGGCAGCCCGGCGCGGATCCGAACCTGCCCGGA
The DNA here is from genome assembly GCA_038380795.1 of Pyrocephalus nanus. Lineage (NCBI taxonomy): Eukaryota > Metazoa > Chordata > Aves > Passeriformes > Tyrannidae > Pyrocephalus > Pyrocephalus nanus. Next base: position 77,459 of record JAWZSU010000073.1, read on the forward strand.
CTCGTTGTAGGCGAAGCGGTTGCGGGAGGCGCCGGGGCAGCAACCCCCGCCCGTCACCGCCTCCGCCAGGCAGTCCCGGCACTCACAGCCCACGGCCACGGGGGACAGCGACACCCCCGCGCCCACCTGGGGGGGACAGGAATTTGGGGTTATGGGGGGGGTTATGGGGGGATTATGGGGGCGTTATGGGGGGGGTTATGGGGGGGTTATGGGGGGGTTATGGGGGCGTTATGGGGGGGTTATGAGGGGGGTTATGGGGGGGTTATGTGGGGGTTATGGGGGGCACAGAAATGGGGGGTTATGGGGGGGTTATGGGGGGGTTATGGGGGGGTTATGGGGGGGGTTATGGGGGGGTTATGGGGGGGTTATGGGGGCGTTATGGGGGGGTTATGAGGGGGGTTATGGGGGGGGTTATGTGGGGGTTATGGGGGGCACAGAAATGGGGGGTTATGGGGGGGTTATGGGGCTGTTATGGGGGGCACAGAAATGGGGGGGTTATGGGGGCGTTATGGGGGGGTTATGGGGGGGGTTATGGGGGGGTTATGGGGGCGTTATGGGGGGGGTTATGGGGGGGTTATGGGGGGGTTATGTGGGGGTTATGGGGGGCACAGAAATGGGGGGTTATGGGGGGGTTATGGGGCTGTTATGGGGGGCACAGAAATGGGGGGGTTATGGGGGGGTTATGGGGGGGTTATGGGGGCGTTATGGGGGGGTTATGGGGGGGTTATGGGGCAGCAGCCCCCGCCCGTCACCGCCTCCGCCAGGCAGTCCCGGCACTCACAGCCCACGGCCACGGGGGACAGCGACACCCCCGCGCCCACCTGGGGGAGGGGGACACAAAAATGGGGGGGTTTTGGGTCACATTTGATGGTTTTAAACAGTTTGGGACCTGAGGGAGGGGATGGACAGGGACACCCCCACGCCCACCTGGGGGGTGGGGACAGAAACAGGGGTTATGGGTCAGGAATATCCAGTATTTTACAGTTTATCTATCTACAGATAGATGGAGATAGATCAATAGATAGATAGATAGATAGATAGATAGATAGATAGATAGATAGATCAATAGATAGATAGATAGATAGATAGATAGATCAATAGATAGATAGATAGATAGATAGATAGATAGATAGATCAATAGATAGATAGATAGATAGATAGATGGATAGATAGATCAATAGATAGATAGATAGATAGATAGATGGATAGATAGATCAATAGATAGATAGATAGATAGATGGATAGATAGATAGATCAATAGATAGATAGATAGATAGATAGATGGATAGATAGATAGATAGATAGATAGATAGATAGATAGATAGATCAATAGATAGATAGATAGATAGATAGATGGATAGATAGATCAATAGATAGATAGATAGATAGATGGATAGATAGATAGATCAATAGATAGATAGATAGATAGATAGATGGATAGATAGATAGATAGATAGATAGATAGATAGATAGATAGATAGATCAATAGATAGATAGATAGATAGATAGATAGATAGATAGATAGATAGATAGATAGATAGATAGATGGATAGATAGATAGATAGATAGATAGATCAATAGATAGATAGATAGATAGATAGATGGATAGATAGATCAATAGATAGATAGATAGATAGATCAATAGATAGATAGATCAATAGATAGATAGATAGATAGATAGATAGATAGATAGATAGATAGATAGATCAATAGATAGATAGATAGATAGATAGATAGATAGATAGATAGATAGATAGATAGATAGATAGATAGATAGATAAAGAGGTCCCTCCAGGGCTTTGTGGGTCCCTCTAGGGCTCTGTAGATCTCTATAGCACTCTGTAGGACCCTCCAGGGCTCTGTAGGACCCTCCTGGACTCTGTAGGTCTCTATAGGACTCTGTAGGTCTCTATAGGACTCTGTAGGTCTCTATAGGACTCTGTAGGACCCTCCAGGGCTCTGTAGGTCTCTATAGGACTCTGTAGAACCCTCCAGGACTCTATAGGACCCTCCAGGGCTCTGTAGGACCCTCCAGGGCTCTGTAGGACCCTCCAGGGCTCCGTAGGACCCTCCAGCTCTCCTGGGCTCTCTGTGTCCCTCCAGGGCTCTGTAGGACCCTCCAGGGCTCTGTAGGACCCTCCAGGGCTCCGTAGGACCCTCCAGCTCTCCTGGGCTCTCTGTGTCCCTCCAGGGCTCTGTAGGACCCTCCAGGGCTCTGTAGGACCCTCTAGGGCTCTGTAGGACCCTCCAGCTCTCCTGGGCTCTCTGTGTCCCTCCAGGGCTCTGTAGGACCCTCCTGGGCTCTGTAGGTCTCTCTAGGATTCTGTAGGATCCTCCAGGGCTCTGTAGGACCCTCCAGCTCTCCTGGGCTCTCTGTGTCCCTCCAGGGCTCTGTAGGACCCTCCAGGGCTCTGTAGGACCCTCCAGGGCTCCGTAGGACCCTCCAGCTCTCCTGGGCTCTCTGTGTCCCTCCAGGGCTCTGTAGGACCCTCCAGGGCTCTGTAGGACCCTCTAGGGCTCTGTAGGACCCTCCAGCTCTCCTGGGCTCTCTGTGTCCCTCCAGGGCTCTGTAGGACCCTCCTGGGCTCTGTAGGTCTCTCTAGGATTCTGTAGGATCCTCCAGGGCTCTGTAGGACCCTCCAGCTCTCCTGGGCTCTCTGTGTCCCTCCAGGGCTCTGTAGGACCCTCCAGGGCTCTGTAGGACCCTCCAGGGCTCTGTAGGACCCTCCAGCTCTCCTGGGCTCTCTGTGTCCCTCCAGGGCTCTGTAGGACCCTCCAGGGCTCTGTAGGACCCTCTAGGGCTCTGTAGGACCCTCCAGCTCTCCTGGGCTCTCTGTGTCCCTCCAGGGCTCTGTAGGACCCTCCATGGCTCTGTAGGACCCTCCAGGGCTCTGTAGGACCCTCCAGCTCTCCTGGGCTCTCTGTGTCCCTCCAGGGCTCTGTAGGACCCTCCATGGCTCTCTGTGTCCCTCCAGCTCTCCTGGGCTCTCTATGTCCCTCCAGGGCTCTCTCTGTGTCCCTCCAGCTCTCCGTGTCTCTCTCTCTCCTCTCTGCAGGGCTCCATAACTCCCTTCCAGCGCTCCCCAAACCCCCCTTCCCCCCACCCTCCCCCTCTCCCCCCTTTCCCCCTGTCCCACCTTGTAGTCGTTGCCGTAGACGAAGTCAGGGGGCGGGCCGTGCAGGTCCACGTCGTTCTCCACGGCGATGCGGCCGCGGTGGCCGCGCCGGCGGTTGAGGAGGCGCTCCCAGCGCCGCAGGGCCCGCCGCTGCTCCGCCTTGCGCGCCAGGAACCGCAGCGCCCGGGGGGGCAACCCCCGCGGCCCTGCCCGCACCGGGCCCCCCGGGGCCCGCGCCAGGTCGGCGTGGAGCTGCCGCAGCAGCCCCCGGCACCGCAGGTTCCGCCGCGGCTCCCACGTGCTGGCTGAGGCGGGGTAGCCACGCCACTTCACCAGGTAGAACTCCTCGTCCTGGGGGTGGAAAGGTGGGAATAGCGGGGTTAGAGGGGATCTGATGGGGTCTGAGGGTTCTGAGGGGTCAGGAAGGGTCCCAGGTGCTGGCAGAGGCCGAGTAGCCACGCCACTTCACCAGGTAGAACTCCTCGTCCTGGGGGGTGAATAAGGGGGGTTAGGGGGGTCTGGGGGGTCAGAGGGGTCCTGGGTAACCCCATCACTTCACCAGGTAGAACTCCTCGTCCTGGGTGGGATAAATGGGGGGTTAGGGGGGTTAGGGAGGGTCTGAGGGGTCCCAGGTGTTTACACAGTCAGGGTAGCCCTGCCACTTCACCAGGTAGAACTCCTCTTCCTGGGGGGATAAATGGGGGTTAGGGGGGTCTGAGG
>JAWZSU010000074.1:0-81234 GCA_038380795.1 Pyrocephalus nanus
GATTTGGGGGGGTCTGGGGGACCCCGAGACCCCAGGAGGGTGGGGGTGTGGGTGAAGATCAGCAGGAAACTGGGGAGGAAATAAAAATTGTTAATTAAAATTTGGGGTTAATTAAAATTTTAGGGGTTAATTAAAAATTTGGGGGGTTTAAATTAAAATTTGGGGGATTAAATTAAAATTTGGGGGGGTAAATTAAAATTTGGGGGGGTTAATTAAAATTTGGGAAAAATTGGGGGGGGGTGGGAAAAATTGGGGGGGATTTGGGGGGGGTTGAGGGGATTTTGGGGGATTTGGGGGGATTTGGGGGGGTTAATTAAAATTTGGGGGTTAATTAAAATTTGGGGGGATTTGGGGGGGATTTGGGAAAAATTGGGGGGGCTTGGGGGGATTTAGGGGGATTTGGGGGGGAATTGGGACCATTTTGGGGACGATTTTTGGGACAATTTTGGAGGAATTTTTGGGTTATTTTAGGGGATTTTTGGGGGGAATTTTGTGGATTTTGGGACCATTTTGGAGGGGATTTTGGGACGATATTGGGACCATTTTAGGGGTTATTTTAGGGGGATTTTGGGGGATTTAGGGACCATTTTGGGACCATCTTGGGGGGAATTTTGGGGTTATTTTAGGGGGATTTTGAGGGGATTTTGGGACCATTTTGGGGGAAATTTTGGGGACCATTTTGGGACCATTTTGGGGGTGATTTTGAGGGGGAATTTGTGGATTTTTGGGACGATTTTTGGAGGGATTTTGGGACCATTTTGGGATCATTTTGGGGGGAATTTCGGGGTTATTTTAGAGGGATTTTGGGACCATTTTGGGATCATTTTGGGGGGAATTTCGGGGTTATTTTAGAGGGATTTTGGGACCATTTTGGGGGGAATTTTAGGGTGATTTTGGGGAATTTGGGACCATTTTGTGGGTTATTTTAGGGGGATTTTGAGGGATTTTGGGACCATTTTGGGGGGGATTTTGGGACCATTTTGGTGGGAATTTTGGGGTGATTTTAGGGGGATTTTGGGACCATTTTGGGACCATTTTAGGGGTTATTTTAGGGGGATTTTGGGGGGATTTAGGGACGATTTTGGGGTTATTTTTGGGGTTATTTTAGGGGGCTTTGGGGGAATTTGGGACACTTTGGGGGGGATTTTGGGACCATTTTGGGGACGATTTTAGGGGGATATGGGGGGGGAATTTTGTGGATTTGGGGGACGATTTTGGGGGGGATTTTGGGACCATTTTGGGCAATTTGAGGAGGATTTTGGGGGGATTTGGGGGGATTTTGAGGGGATTTTGGGACCATTTTGGGGGTTATTTTGGGTTATTTTAGGGGGATTTTGGGACCATTTTGGACTATTTTGGGACCATTTTGAGGGGAATTTGGGGGTTATTTTAGGGGATTTTGGGACCATTTTGGGGTGATTTTGGAGGGATTTGGGGACCATTTTGGGTCGATTTCAGGGGGGATTTGGGGGGATTTTGAGGGGGATTTTAAGGACATAAAAGGGATTTTGGGGGTGATTTTGGGGTGATTTTAGGAGGATTTTGGGGGGAATTTTGTGGATTTTGGGGACGATTTTGGGGAGGATTTTGAGGGGAATTTGGGACCATTTTGGGGGATTTTGGGGACCATTTTGGGGACGATTTTTGGGACAATTTTGGAGGAATTTTGGGGTTATTTTAGAGGGATTTTGGGACCATTTTGGGGGAATTTTGGGGTTATTTTAGGGGGATTTTTAGGGTGATTTTGGGACTATTTTGGGACTATTTTGGGACCATTTTGGGACCATTTTGGGGGTTATTTTGGGGTTATTTAGGGCGATTTTGGCACCATTTTGGGACCATTTTAGGGGTTATTTTAGGGGGATTTTTGGAGGATTTTGGGGTATTTGTGGGGTATTTTGAGAGGATTTTAGGACCATTTTGGGGGGGATTTTGGGACCATTTTGGGACCATTTAGGGGGTTATTTTAGGGTGATTTTAAGTCAGATTTTGGGACCCCCTCCCCCCATAAACTCACCTTTCACCCTGGGGGGGTCTCCTCCTCTTCCCGCCCCCCCCTCCCCCTCCAGCAGAGCCGTCCCCTCTTTTTGGGGGGTCCCCAAACTCAGGAGCCACCAAAGCCCCTCCCCCTTCCCCTCCCCCTCCCCTCCCCCCCCCCGGGGGCACTGCCCGAGGTGGGGGAGGGGCGGGGGAATTTTGGGGCGGGGGAGGGGCAGGAGGGGGGGGTGGGGCTCAGTTCACAGCGGGGGGGGTCCCAGGGGGGGCCCCAAAAATCCTTCAGGAGGTTCTGGGGGTCTGGAAAAGGGAGAAAATTTTGGGATTTGGGGGGGGGAGGGGAGGAAAAAAATCCCCACCCCCCCTAAAAAAAAAAATCCTTTGATGACCCCCCCCCCACAAAATTTTGGGGGAGGGTTTAAAAAACCCCCCCAAAATTTCACCCCAAAGCCCACCCAGGACTCCAAAAAAACCCCAAGACCCCCAAAAGACCCCAAAAAAAACCCCAAAATCAACCCAGGACCCCAAAAAGAACCCCAGGATACCCCAAAAGACTCCCAGAACCCCCCAGGACCCCCCAAAAGACCCCCAAGACCCCAAAAAGATCCCAAGACCCCCTAAAAGAACCCCAGGATACCCTAAAAGACCCCAAGGACCCCCCAAATCCCCCAAAAAAAACCCCCAAGACCCCCAAAACCCACCCAGGACCCCCAAAAAACCCCAAGACACCAAAAAGACCCCCCAAAAAAAACCCCAAATCAACCCAGGACACCCCAAAAACAACCCCAAGACCCCCAAAAAACCCCAAGACCCCCAAATCACCCCAAAATCCCACCCAGGACCCCCAAATCCCCCCCCGAAAAAACCCCAAGACTCCCCCAAAAAACCCCAAGACCCCCCAAATCACCCCAAAATCCCACCCAGGACCCCCAAAAGACCCCAAAAAAACCCTCAGACCATCCCAAAAGAACCCCAAGACCCCCCAAAAGACCCCCAAGACCCCCCAAAAGAACCCTAAGATACCATAAAAGACTGCCAGGACCCCCCAGGACCCCCTAAAAGACCCCCAGGACCCCCCAAAAGAACCCCAGGACCCCCCAAATCCCCTCCAACCCCCCCCAAATCCCCCAAATCCCCCCCAAACCCCCCCAAATCCCCCCAAATTTTAATTAACCCCCCAATTTTAATTAACCCCCCCAAATCCCCCCAAATCCCCCCAAATCCCCCCAAACCCCCCCAAATTCCCCCCCAAATCCCCCCAAATTTTAATGAACCCCCCCAAATTTTAATTTTACCCCCCAAATTTTAATTTAACCCCCCAAATTTTATTTTAACCCCCCCAAATTTTAATTTAACCCCCCCCAAATTTTAATTTAACCCCCCAAATTTTAATTTAACCCCCCAAATTTTAATTAACCCCCCCAAATTTTAATTTAACCCCCCCAAATTTTAATTTTACCCCCATAAATTTTATTTTAACCCCCCCAAATTTTAAACCCCCCAAATTTTAATTAACCCCCCCAAATTTTAATTTAACCCCCCCAAATTTTAATTTTACCCCCCCAAATTTTAATTTAACCCCGCAAATTTTAATGAACCCACCCAAATTTTAATTTTACCCCCCAAATTTTATTTTAACCCCCCCAAATTTTAATTTAACCCCCCCAAATTTTAATTAACCCCCCAAATTTTAATTTAACCCCCCCAAATTTTAATTTTACCCCCCCAAATTTTATTTTAACCCCCCCAAATTTTAATTAACCCCCCCAAATTTTAATTTAACCCCCCAAATTTTAATTTAATCCCCCCAAATTTTAATTTAACCCCCAAATTTTAATTTTACCCCCCCAAATTTTAATTTTACCCCCCCAAATTTTATTTTAACCCCCCCAAATTTAATTAACCCCCCCAAATTTTAATTTAACCCCCCCAAATTTTAATTTTACCCCCCCAAATTTTATTTTAACCCCCCCAAATTTTAACCCCCCCCAAATTTTAATTTAACCCCCCCCAAATTTTAATTTAACCCCCTCAAATTTTAATTAACCCCAAATTTTAATTAACCCCCCCCCAAATCCCCCCCTCCCCAAATTTACCGATCACGTGGAAGGTCCCGGGGGGTTCCCGATGAGGGGGGGGAGGGGAATTTTGGGGGTCCCCAGGCCCCTCCCCCCCAAAAATGAGGAGGTGGGCGGGGCGGGGGCGGGGCTTCCTCGCTTCGTCCAGCAGGGGGCACTGAAGAGCTGGGGGAGGGGGGGGGAGACCCCCAGGACCCCTCCCCAAAATAGGAGGGAGCCTGGAAAAAAGGGGGGGGATTTAGGGGGATTTGGGGGGGATTTGGGGGGGATTTGGGGGGGTTAATTAAAATTTGGGGGGGTTAATTAAAATTTGGGGGGATTTGGGGGGATTTGGGGGGATTTGGGGGGAATTTGGAATTTTTAGGGGGGGGTTGAGGGGTTTGGGGAGTATTTGGGGGAGATTTGGGGGGATTTGGGGGGGATTTGGGGGGGTTAATTAAAATTACGGGGGTTAATTAAAATTTGGGGGGATTTGGGGGGGATTTGGGGGGATTTGGGGGGATTTGGGGGGATTTGGGGGGTTCAGGGGGGATTTTGGGGGTTTGGGGGGGATTGGGATTTTTGGGTGGGATTTTGGGGGGGATTTGGGGGGGGTTAGGGGGGACTTTGGGGGGTTAAATAAAATTTGGGGGGATTAATTAAAATTTGGGGGGTTAATTAAAATTTGGGGGATTTGGGGGGATTTGGGGGGATTTGTGGAGTTAATTAAAATTTGGGGGGAAATTGGGAGAATTTGGGGGGATTTGGGGGGGATTTGAGGGGGTTTTGGGGGATTTGGGGGAATTTGGGGGGATTTGGGAAAATTGGGGGGGTTTTGGGGGGATTTGGGGGGATTTGGGGGGATTTGGGGGGATTTGGGATTTTTGGGGGGAATTTGGGGGATTTGAGGGAGTTTGAGGGGGGTGGAAAAATTTTGGGGGGATTTGGGGGGAGTTTGGATTTTTGGGGGGATTTGGGGGGATTTGGGGGGATTTGGGGGTTTTGGGGGGGGATTTGGGGGGGATTTGGAGGGATTTTGGGGGGAACTGGGATTTTTTGGGGGGGATTTGGGAAAGTTTGGGTGGGATTTGGGATTTTTGGGGGGGATTTGGGGGGGGGGTTGGGGGGGATTTGGGGGAGTTTGGGGGGGGTTAATTAAAATTTGGGGGGGATTTGGGGGATTTGGGGGATTTGGGATTTTTAGGGGGGGGTTGGGGGGGATTTGGGAAAATTGGGGGGGATTTGGGAAAATTGGGGGGGATTTGGGGGGATTGGGGGGATTTGGGGGGATTTGGGGGCGTTTGGGGGGGATTTGGGATTTTTAAGGGGGTATTGGGGGGGATTTGGGGGGGATTTGGGATTTTTTGGTGGATTTTGGGGGAATTGGGGGGGGATTTGGGAAAACTGAGGGGGATTTTGGGGGGTTTGGGAAAATTGAAGGGGATTTTGAGGGGATTTGGGGGGGTTTGGAGGGAATTTTGGGGGGATTTTGGGGGATTTGGGGGATTTTGGGGGGATTTGGGATTTTTAGGGGGGGATTTGGGGGATTTGGGGGTTCCTGGGGGGGTTTTGGGGGGTTCCCGAATTTGGGGGGCTTCAATTTTTTGGGAGGAAGTTTCGATTTCGGGCTTAATTTCGATCATTTTGGGGTCATTTTTGGAGTTTTTGGAGGCTTTTCCCGGGGATTTTTGGGATGGGGAGGGGGAGGGGAAATCCCGGGAAGGGGTCACGTGATTTAGGAGGGTCGGGAAGTCCCAAATTTGGGGTTTTTTCCCCCAAAATCCTCTCTCACCCGCCACCAGCGCCAGCAGCTCCATCGCCCCTTTCGCTTTCGCTTCCAGGCCACGCCCCCTTTTCCCGCCAAACCCGCCCTCTTCGGCTTGGCCACGCCCCTCCCCTTTTTGGCCACGCCCACCACCCCGAAATTAGCGATTTTTAGGGTTTTTGACCCAATTTTGGGGCTTTTTTTTTAGAGGGGTCCAGGACCCCCTCAAGGGTCTCCCTCCTCCCCAAATCCCCCTCTTTAATTGGCCACACCCCCTTCTGGTTTAGCCACGCCCCTTCCCCTTTTTGGCCATGCCCCCAAACCCCAAAATTTCCCTTTTTTGGGGTTTTTTGACCCAATTTTGGGGCTTTTTTTTAGAGGGGTCCGGGACCCCCTCAAGGGTCTCCCCCCTCCCCAAATCCCCCTCTTTTATTGGCCACGCCCCCTTTGTTTAGCCACGCCCCTTTTTAATTTGGCCACGCCCCCCCGAGCCCCAAAATTTCCCAATTTTAGGTTTTTTGACCCAATTTTGGGGTTTTTTTTAGGGGGGTTCGGGACCCCCTCAAGGGTCTCCCCCCTCCCCAAATCCCCCTCTTTAATTGGCCACGCACCCTTTGGTTTTAACCACGCCCCTCCCCTTTTGGCCACGCCCCCAAACCCCCAAATTTCCCAATTTTGGGGTTTTTTGACCCAATTTTGGGGCTTTTTTAGGGGGGTTTGGGACCCCTCCCCAAATCCCCTCTTTAATTGGCCACGCCCCCTCCCTTTTGGCCACGCCCCCAAACCCCTCAAAATTTCCCTTTTTTTGGGGTTTTTCCCCCCAAAAATTGAGGCCAAATCGGGCAAATTCCATTTTTATTCCGATTTTTATTGCTGAGCCGTGATTGGTTACAACATTCCTTAAAAAAAAAAGAGGATAAATCCCAAAAAAAACCTCCCAAAATTCCCAAAATTCCCAGAATTTCCCCCCCCAAAAAAAATATTTTGGGGTTTTTTTTTTCCCCCAAATTCCCAAATTTTTTTGGTCCTAAAATTTGTGGGAATTGGGGATCGGGAAAATTCCTGGAAAATCCCATGGGAATGTTGGGATGAATCCACGGGAATTTTGGGGATGATTTGATGGGAAATCCTGGAATTTTGGGATTTTTTTCCCCTCCCCCCCAAAAAAAATCCTGATCCCAAACCCTTCCCAGTCTGAAAACCACTCTGGAATTCCTGGAATTCCGGGTTTTTCCCATAAATCCCAACCCCAAACCCTTCCCAATCCAAAACCCATAACCAAAAGTTTGGAAATTCTGGGAATTCTGGGAATTTTTCTCCCCAAATTCCAACCCCAAACCCTTCCCAATCTGAAATCTGTGACCAAAAGTTTGGGAATTCCTGGGAATTCCGGGATTTTCCCCTCAAATCCAACCCCAAACCCTTCCCAATCTAAAACCCATTATCCAGACTCTCCAAAATTCCTGGAATTCCGGGATTTCTCCCATAAATTTCCATCCCAAACCCTTCCCAGTTTGAAACCCATTATCCAGATATTCCAAAACTCCCGGAATTCCGGGATTTCTCCCCCCAAAAATCCCAATCCCAGTCATAAAATCATTACCCAGATATTCCAAAATTCCAAGAATTCCAGGATTTTTCCCTCCAAATCTCCATCCAAACCCTTCCCACTCTAAAACCCATGACCAAAAGTTTGGGAATTCCTGGACATTCCAGGATTTTTTCCTCAAATCTCCATCTTAAACCCTTCCCAATCTGAAATCCGTCATCCAAAGGTTCTGAAATTCCTGGAATTCCGGGATTTCTCCCCCAAAAATCCCAATCCCAGTCATAAAATCATTACCCAGATATTCCAAAATTCCAAGAATTCCAGGATTTTTTCCCAAAAAACCCCAATCCCAGTCCAAAAACCATTATCCAGATATCCCAAAACTCCCAGAATTCCGGGATTTTTCCCCCCAAATCCCAACCCCAAACCCCTCTCAGTCTAAAACCCACGTCCCAAACTCTTCGAAATTCCTGGAATTCCAGGATTTCTCTCCAAAAAATCCCAACCCCAGTCCAAAACCCATTATCCAAATATTCAGAAATCCCAAGAATTCCGGGATTTTTTCCCAAAAAACCCCAATCCCAATCCAAAACCCATTACCCAACCATTCCAAAACTCCCAGAATTCCCGGATTTTCCCCCAAAATTCCCGAATCTACTCCAAAACAGCAATCAGCAGCATCATGGCCAGCCCGGCCAGCAGCGCCAGGAGCTGCCGGAGCGCCGGGAAGGGCCCGGAATTCCGGGATTTTCCCCCTCAAATCCCAAGCCCAAACCCTTCCCAATCTAAACCCCATTATCCAAAGGTTCTGAAATTCCTGGAATTCCGGGATTTTCTCCCCAAATCTCCATCCCAAACCCTTCCCAATCCAAAACCCATTATCCAAACACTCAGAAATTCCAAGAATTCCAGGATTTCTTCCCCAAAACCCCAATCCCAGTCAAAAAAACATTACCCAGGCATTCCAAAACTCCTGGAATTCCGGGATTTCTTTCCCAAATCCCAACCCCAAACCCTTCCCAGTCTAAAAACCCTTATCCTAACACTCTGGAATTCCAAGAATTCCAGGATTATCTTCCCTAAAATCCCAATCCCAGTCCAAACCCCATTATCCAGACATTCCAAAATTCCTGGAATTCCAGGATTTTTCCCCCCAAATCCCAGTCCCAAACCCTTCCCAATCCAAAACCCATTATCCAAAGGTTCTGAAATTCCTGGAATTCCGGGATTTTTCCCCCCAAATCTCAATCCCAAACCCTTCCCAATCTGACAACCACTCCAGAATTCCTGGAATTCCGGGGATTTTTCCTCCCAAATCCCAACCCCAATCCAAAACCCATTATCCAAAAGTTTGGAAATTCTGGGAATTCTGGGAATTCTGGGAATTTTTCTCCCCAAATTCCAACCCCAAACCCTTCCCAATCTGAAATCTGTGACCAAAAGTTTGGGAATTCCTGGGAATTCCGGGATTTTCCCCCTCAAATCCCAACCCCAAACCCTTCCCAATCTAAAACCCATTATCCAGACTCTCCAAAATTCCTGGAATTCCGGGATTTCTCCCATAAATTTCCATCCCAAACCCTTCCCAATCCAAAACCCATTATCCAGAAGTTCTGAAATTCCTGGAATTCCGGGATTTCTCCCCCCAAAAATCCCAATCCCAGTCATAAAATCATTACCCAGATATTCCAAAATTCCAAGAATTCCAGGATTTTTCCCTCCAAATCTCCATCCCAAACCCTTCCCACTCTAAAACCCATGACCAAAAGTTTGGGAATTCCTGGACATTCCAGGATTTTTTCCTCAAATCTCCATCTTAAACCCTTCCCAATCTGAAATCCGTCATCCAAAGGTTCTGAAATTCCTGGAATTCCGGGATTTCTCCCCCAAAAATCCCAATCCCAGTCATAAAATCATTACCCAGATATTCCAAAATTCCAAGAATTCCAGGATTTTTCCCTCCAAATCCCAACCCCAAACCCTTCCCAGTCTAAACCCCATTATCCAAAGGTTCAGAAATCCCAAGAATTCCAGTATTATCTTCCAAAAAATCCCAATCCCAGTCAAAAACCCATTACCCAAACATTCAGAAATTCCAAGAATTCCAGGATTTTCTCCCATAAATCCCAACCCCAGTCTAAAACCCACAACCCAAACTCTCCAAAATTCCTGAAATTCCAGGATTTCTCCCCCCAAAAATCCCAATCCCAATCCAAAAACCCATTACCCAGACATTCCAAAATTCCTGGAATTCCGGGATTTTCCCCCTCAAATCCCAACCCCAAACCCTTCCCAATCTAAAACCCGTGACCAAAAGTTTGGGAATTCCTGGGAATTCCAGGATTTTTTCCTCAAATCCCAACCCCAAACCCTTCCCACTCTAAAACCCGTGACCAAAAGTTTGGGAATTCCTGGAATTCCGGGAATTTTTCCCATAAATCTCCATCTTAAACCCTTCCCAATCTGAAATCCGTCATCCAAAGGTTCTGAAATTCCTGGAATTCCGGGATTTTCCCCCTCAAATCCCAACCCCAAACCCTTCCCAATCTGAAATCCATGACCAGAAGTTTGGAATTCCTGGAATTCCGGGATTTCTTCCCCTAAAATCCCAACCCCAATCAAAAAACCATTACCCAAATATTCCAAAATTCCTGGAATTCCAGGATTACCTTCCAAAAATCCCAATCCCAGTCAAAAAATCATTACCCAGACATTCCAAAATTCCAAGAATTCCAGGATTTTTTCCCAAAAAACCCCAATCCCAGTCCAAAAACCATTATCCAGATATCCCAAAACTCCCAGAATTCCGGGATTTTTCCCCCCAAATCCCAACCCCAAACCCCTCTCAGTCTAAAACCCACGTCCCAAACTCTTCGAAATTCCTGGAATTCCAGGATTTCTCTCCAAAAAATCCCAACCCCAGTCCAAAACCCATTATCCAAATATTCAGAAATCCCAAGAATTCCGGGATTTTTTCCCAAAAAACCCCAATCCCAGTCCAAAACCCATTATCCAGGTATTCCAAAACCCCTGAAATTCCCGGATTTTCCCCCAAAATTCCCGAATTTACTCCAAAACAGCAATCAGCAGCATCATGGCCAGCCCGGCCAGCAGCGCCAGGAGCTGCCGGAGCGCCGGGAAGGGCCCGGAATTCCGGGATTTTCCCCCCCAAATCCCAACCCCAAACCCTTCCCAATCTAAACCCCATTATCCAAAGGTTCTGAAATTCCTGGAATTCCGGGATTTTTCCCCCCAAATCTCCATCCCAAACCCTTCCCAATCCAAAACCCATTATCCAAACACTCAGAAATTCCAAGAATTCCAGGATTTCTTCCCCAAAACCCCAATCCCAGTCAAAAAAACATTACCCAGGCATTCCAAAACTCCTGGAATTCCGGGATTTCTTTCCCAAATCCCAACCCCAAACCCTTCCCAGTCTAAAAACCCTTATCCTAACACTCTGGAATTCCAAGAATTCCAGGATTATCTTCCCTAAAATCCCAATCCCAGTCCAAACCCCATTATCCAGACATTCCAAAATTCCTGGAATTCCAGGATTTTTCCCCCCAAATCCCAGTCCCAAACCCTTCCCAATCCAAAACCCATTATCCAAAGGTTCTGAAATTCCTGGAATTCCGGGATTTTTCCCCCCAAATCTCAATCCCAAACCCTTCCCAATCTGACAACCACTCCAGAATTCCTGGAATTCCGGGATTTTCCCCCCCAAATCCCAACCCCAATCCAAAACCCATTACCCAACCCTTCCAGAACTCCCAGAATTCCCGGATTTTCCCCCAAAATTCCCAAATCTACTCCAAAACAGCAATCAGCAGCATCATGGCCAGCCCGGCCAGCAGCGCCAGGAGCTGCCGGAGCGCCGGGAAGGGCCCGGAATTCCGGGATTTCTCCCCAAAAACCCCAATCCCAATCCAAAACCCATTACCCAACCCTTCCAGAACTCCCAGAATTCCCGGATTTTTCCCAAAATTCCCGAATCTACTCCAAAACAGCAATCAGCAGCATCATGGCCAGCCCGGCCAGCAGCGCCAGGAGCTGCCGGAGCGCCGGGAAGGGCCCGGAATTCCGCAGGATCTCCGGGATCACCGACACCGTGCCCAGGTAGATGAACCCCCCGGCCGTGAAGGGCAGAATTCCCGAGGAAATTCCCATTCCAGAGGGGGAGGAGGAGGAGGAGGAGGAGGAGGAGGAGGAGGAGCCTTCGGCCAGAAGGGAGCAGGAGGCGCCGGCCAGGGCGGCCAGGGCGGTCACCAGTTGGAGCTTCATGGCCTAAATGGGGGGAACTGGGGTTACTGGGAGCACTGGGAATGCTTTGGGGGTCACTGGGAGGCACTGGGAGGGATTGGAGGGGACTGGGAGGAACTGGGAGGGACTGGGAGGGAGTTAAAGGGGGATATGGAGGCACTGGGAGGGACTGGGAGGGCACTGGGAGGCACTGGGAGGGCACTGGGAGGGCACTGGGAGGGCACTGGGAGGCACTGGGAGGCACTGGGAGGCACTGGGAGGCACTGGGAGGGCACTGGGAGGCACTGGGAGGGCACTGGGAGGCACTGGGAGGCACTGGGAGGCACTGGGAGCAGGAGGCGCCGGCCAGGGCGGCCAGGGCGGTCACCAGTTGGAGCTTCATGGCCTAAATGGGGGGAACTGGGGTTACTGGGAGCACTGGGAATGCTTTGGGGGTCACTGGGAGGCACTGGGAGGGATTGGAGGGGACTGGGAGGAACTGGGAGGGACTGGGAGGGAGTTAAAGGGGGATATGGAGGCACTGGGAGGGACTGGGAGGGCACTGGGAGGCACTGGGAATGGATTGGGGGTTACTGGGAGGGCACTGGGAGGGCACTGGGAGGCACTGGGAGCAGGAGGCGCCGGCCAGGGCGGCCAGGGCGGTCACCAGTTGGAGTTTCATGGCCTAAATGGGGGGAACTGGGGTTACTGGGAGCACTGGGAATGCTTTGGGGGTCACTGGGAGGCACTGGGAGGGATTGGAGGGGACTGGGAGGAACTGGGAGGGACTGGGAGGGAGTTAAAGGGGGATATGGAGGCACTGGGAGGGACTGGGAGGGCACTGGGAGGCACTGGGAGGGCACTGGGAGGGCACTGGGAGGCACTGGGAGGCACTGGGAGGGCACTGGGAGGGATTGGAGGGGACTGGGAGGAACTGGGAGGGACTGGGAGGGAGTTAAAGGGGGATATGGAGGGCACTGGGAGGGCACTGGGAGGGCACTGGGAGGCACTGGGAGGGCACTGGGAGGGCACTGGGAGGCACTGGGAGGCACTGGGAGGGCACTGGGAGGCACTGGGAGGAACTGGGAGGGCACTGGGAGGCACTGGGAGGCACTGGGAGGGCACTGGGAGGCACTGGGAGGGCACTGGGAGGGCACTGGGAGGCACTGGGAGGCACTGGGAGGCACTGGGAGGGCACTGGGAGGCACTGGGAGGCACTGGGAATGGATTGGGGGTTACTGGGAGGGCACTGGGAGGCACTGGGAGGGCACTGGGAGGCACTGGGAGGCACTGGGAGGCACTGGGAGGCACTGGGAGGGACTGGGAGGCACTGGGAGGGCACTGGGAGGCACTGGGAGGGCACTGGGAGGCACTGGGAGGCACTGGGAGGCACTGGGAGGGACTGGGAGGCACTGGGAGGGCACTGGGAGGCACTGGGAGGGCACTGGGAGGCACTGGGAGGCACTGGGAGGGCACTGGGAGGCACTGGGAGGGCACTGGGAGGCACTGGGAGGGCACTGGGAGGCACTGGGAGGCACTGGGAGGCACTGGGAGGGCACTGGGAGGCACTGGGAATGGATTGGGGGTTACTGGGAGGGCACTGGGAGGCACTGGGAGGGCACTGGGAGGGCACTGGGAGGCACTGGGAGGCACTGGGAATGGATTGGGGGTTACTGGGAGGCACTGGGAGGCACTGGGAGGGCACTGGGAGGCACTGGGAGGCACTGGGAGGCACTGGGAGGCACTGGGAGGGCACTGGGAGGCACTGGGAGGGCACTGGGAGGGACTGGGAGGCACTGGGAGGGCACTGGGAGGGCACTGGGAGGCACTGGGAGGCACTGGGAATGGATTGGGGGTTACTGGGAGGGCACTGGGAGGCACTGGGAGGGCACTGGGAGGCACTGGGAGGGCACTGGGAGGCACTGGGAGGCACTGGGAGGCACTGGGAGGGCACTGGGAGGCACTGGGAGGAACTGGGAGGCACTGGGAGGCACTGGGAGGCACTGGGAGGGCACTGGGAGGCACTGGGAGGGCACTGGGAGGCACTGGGAGGCACTGGGAGGGCACTGGGAGGCACTGGGAGGGCACTGGGAGGGACTGGGAGGCACTGGGAGGGCACTGGGAGGGCACTGGGAGGCACTGGGAGGCACTGGGAATGGATTGGGGGTTACTGGGAGGGCACTGGGAGGCACTGGGAGGGCACTGGGAGGCACTGGGAGGGCACTGGGAGGCACTGGGAGGGCACTGGGAGGCACTGGGAGGCACTGGGAGGCACTGGGAGGGCACTGGGGGTTACTGGGAGGCACTGGGAGGCACTGGGAGGGACTGGGAGGCACTGGGAGGCACTGGGAGGGCACTGGGAGGGCACTGGGAGGCACTGGGAGGCACTGGGAGGCACTGGGAGGGACTGGGAGGGACTGGGAGGCACTGGGAGGGCACTGGGAGGCACTGGGAGGGACTGGGAGGCACTGGGAGGGCACTGGGAGGGCACTGGGAGGCACTGGGAGGCACTGGGAGGGCACTGGGAGGGCACTGGGAGGCACTGGGAGGCACTGGGAATGGATTGGGGGTTACTGGGAGGGCACTGGGAGGGCACTGGGAGGCACTGGGAGGCACTGGGAGGCACTGGGAGGGACTGGGAGGGACTGGGAGGCACTGGGAGGGCACTGGGAGGCACTGGGAGGGACTGGGAGGCACTGGGATCATTTTTAGGTCATTTTCAGTCATTTTTAGACCATTTTTAACCCGATTTTGGCCATTTTTGGGTCATTTTTGAGTCATTTTTGGCCCATTTTAAAGGGGATTTTGGGCCATTTTTTGGGGATTTTGGGGTCATTTTTGGGGTCATTTTTAGGGCCATTTTTAAGCAATTTTGGGCCATTTTTAGACCATTTTTAATTGGGATTTTTGGCCATTTTTGAGTCATTTTTAAGCCATTTTTAATCCGGATTTTTGGCCATTTTTGGCCCATTTTAAAGGGGATTTTTGGGCCATTTTTTGGGTATTTTTGGGGTGATTTTTGGGGCCTTTTTTAGACCATTTTAACGGGGATTTTTGGCCATTTTTGAGCCATTTTTAATCCCATTTTGGGCCATTTTTAGACCATTTTTAATGGGAATTTTTGGCCGTTTTTGGGCCATTTTTGGGTCATTTTTAATCGGGATTTTTGGCCATTTTTGGCCCATTTTAAAGAGAATTTTGGGCCATTTTTTGGGGATTTTGGGGTCAATTTTTGGGGCCATTTTTAGACCATTTTAACGGGGATTTTTGGCCGTTTTTGGGACCATTTTTGGGCCATTTTTAGACCATTTTTAATCTGGATTTTTGGCCATTTTTGGGGTCATTTTTAATCTGACTTTGGCCATTTTTGGCCCATTTTAAAGGGGATTTTTGGCCATTTTTGGGGGGGTTTTGGGGTCATTTTTAGGGCCATTTTTAAGCAATTTTGGGGCCATTTTTGTGCCATTTTTAATCCATTTTTTGGCCATTTTTGGCCCATTTTAAAGTGGATTTTTGAGTCATTTTTAAGCCATTTTTAATCCGGATTTTTGGCCATTTTTGGCCCATTTTAAAGGGGATTTTTGGCCATTTTTGGGGATTTTGGGGTGATTTTTGGGGCCATTTTTAGACCATTTTTGAGCCATTTTTTAGACCATTTTTAATTGGGATTTTTGGCCATTTTTGAGCCATTTTTAAGCCATTTTTAATCCGGATTTTTTGCTATTTTTGGCCCATTTTAACCGGGATTTTGGGCCATTTTTGGGGGGGTTTGGGGGTGATTTTTGGGGCCATTTTTAGACAATTTTTAATCGGGATTTTGGCCATTTTTGGGGATTTTTAATTGGGATTTTTGGCCATTTTTGAGCCATTTCTAAGCCATTTTTAAGACCATTTTTAATCCGGATTTTTGGCCATTTTTGGCCCATTTTAAAGGGGATTTTGGGGGGTTTTTTAGGGGGATTTTGGGGTCAATTTTTGGGACCATTTTTAGACCATTTTTGGGGCCATTTTTAGACCATTTTTAATTGGAATTTTTGGCCATTTTTGGGGTCATTTTTAATCCGGATTTTTGGCCGTTTTTGGCCCATTTTAAAGGGGATTTTTTGGCCATTTTGGGGCCTTTTTTGAGCCATTTTTAGACCATTTTTAATGGGAATTTTTGGCCATTTTTGGGGTCATTTTTAATCCGATTTTGGCCGTTTTTGGCCCATTTTAAAGGGGATTTTTTGGCCATTTTGGGGCCTTTTTTGAGCCATTTTTAGACCATTTTTAATGGGAATTTTTGGCCATTTTTGGGGTCATTTTTAATCCGATTTTGGCCGTTTTTGGCCCATTTTAAAGGGGATTTTTTGGCCATTTTGGGGCCTTTTTTGAGCCATTTTTGAGCCATTTTTAATCGGGATTTTTGGCCATTTTTGGGGTCATTTTTAATCCGATTTTGGCCATTTTTGGCCCATTTTAAAGGGGATTTTTGGCCATTTTTGAGCCTTTTTTGAGCCATTTTTAATCCAATTTTTGGCCATTTTTGGGGTGAATTTTTTGGGGGTGTCACCTGAGCCTTGAGGCACCATTTTGGGGCCATTTTTGGACCATTTTTAATCTGGATTTTTGGCCATTTTTGGGTCATTTTTAATGCAATTTTTGGCCATTTTTGAGCCATTTTTAATCTGAATTTTTGCCCATTTTTTGGCCATTTTGGGGTCATTTTTAATCCCATTTTGGGTCATTTTTAGACCATTTTTAATCGGGATTTTTGGCCCATTTTGGGGTCATTTCTAAACCGATTTTTGCTGGTTTTGGCCCATTTTAACCGGGATTTTTGGCCCATTTTTGGGGGATTTTGGGGTCAATTTTTGGGACCATTTTTAGACCATTTTTAATCCGGATTTTTGGCCATTTTTGAGCCATTTTTAATTGGGATTTTTGGCCATTTTTTGGGGTCATTTTTAATCCGATTTTGGCCGTTTTTGGCCCATTTTTGGGGTCAATTTTTGGACTTGTCACCTGAGCCTTGGTCGTTTTCAGACCATTTTTGGGGCCATTTTTAATCCAGATTTTTTGCCCATCTTTGAGTCGTTTCTAAGCCATTTTTAGTCCGATTTTGGCCATTTTTGGCCCATTTTAGAGGGGATTTTTGGCCCATTTTTTGGGGGAATTTTTTTTTTTGGAATTTTTGGGAATCTTTTAGGGAATTTTTGGGACCATCACCTGAGCCTTGGTGCAGCCGGCCCTGAGCAGCAGGGCCAGGTCCCCCAGCTCGTGGGGCAGCTCGTGCAGCAGCACCATCAGCGCCGTCAGGACCCCCCGCCCGGGGCCCCCCCAAAACGCCGCCCCCAGGGCCAGCCCGTCCGTGAAGTTGTGAGCGGCGTCGGCCGCCAGGTTCAGGTACCCCGACGCTGCCATGCCTGGGGGGGGACACAAAAATCGAGTTTATGGTCATAAATATATCCTAGACACTGAAAATCCCACCCTGGTGCAAAAAAACCCCATAAAAATCGGACCTAAAATAAGAAAATCCCCAAAAAATCCGCCCCAGAATAAGAAAATCCCATAAAAATCCACCCCAGGAGAAAGAAATCCCATAAAAATCCACCCCAAAGGCTGAAAATCCCATAAAAATCGGACCTGAAGTGCAAAAATCCCCAAAAAAATCGGACTTAAAATGTGAAAAATCCCACAAAAATTGGACCTAAAATAAGAAAACCCCAAAAAAACGGACCTGAAATGTGAAAATCCCATAAAAATCCACCCCAGAATAAGAAAATCCCATAAAAATCGGACCTGAAATGTGAAAATCCAAAAAAAATCGGACCTAAAATGTTAAAATTCCAAAAAAATAGGACCTGAAATAAGAAAATCCAGAAAAAATCGGACCTGAAATGCGAAAATCCAAAAAAAATTGGACCTGAAATGTGAAAATCCCACAAAAATCTGCCCCAAAACCACCCCAAATCCACCCCAAAGTCTGAAAATCCCATAAAAATCGGACCCTAAATACGAAAATCCCATAAAAATCCACCCCAGGAGAAAGAAATCCCATAAAAATACACCCCAAAGTGAGAAAATCCCACAAAAATCTGCCCCAAATCCCCCCCCAGGTTCAGGTACCCCGACGCTGCCATGCCTTGGGGGGGACACAAAAATCGAGTTTATTGTCATAAATATATCCTAAAAGCAAAAAATCCCAAAAAAATCGGGCTTGAAATGTGAAAATCCAAAAAAAATTGGACTTAAAATAAGAAATTCCCATAAAAATACAACCCAGGACAAAGAAATCCCATAAAAATCGGACCTAAAATGCGAAAATCCCCAAAAAATCAGACCTAAAGTAAGAAAATCCCATAAAAATCCACCCCAGAATAAGAAAATCCCATAAAAATCCACCCCAGAATGAGAAAATCCCATAAAAATCGGACCCAAAATGTGAAAATCCCATAAAAATCCACCCCAGGACAAAGAAATCCCACTCAAATCCCACAAAAATCTGCTCCAGGAGAAAGAAATCCCATAAAAATACATCCTAGGACAAAGAAATCCCATAAAAATCCACCCCACGACAAAGAAATCCCACAAAAATCCACCCCCAAAACACCAAAATCCACCCCAGAGTGAGAAAATCCCAACCAAATCCACCCCAAAACCACCCAACTCCACCCCAAAGTCTGAAAATCCCATAAAAATCGGACCCTAAATACGAAAATCCCAAAAAAATCCACCCCAGAATAAGAAAATCCCATAAAAATACAACCCAGGACAAAGAAATCCCATAAAAATCCACCCCAAAACCACCCCAGTGTCTAAAAATCTCACAAAAATCCAACCCAAAGTCTGAAAATCCCATAAAAATCAGACCCAAAATAAAGAAATCCCATAAAAATCCACCCCAAACCCACCCAAATCCACCCCAGAGTGAGAAAATCCCATAAAAATCCACCCCAAAATCCAAAAATCCCACAAAACTTGACCCTAAAGCCCCAAAAATCCCACAAAAATCCGCTCTAAAATCAACCCCAAACACCCCCAAATCCACCCCAAAAACCCCCAAATCCACCCCAAACCCTAAAAACCCCCAAATTCACCCCAAAACCCCCCAAAACCTCCTACAAAAAAAAACCCCAAAAAAACCCCAAATCCACCCCAAAACCCCGAAAAAAACCCCAAAACTCCCAAAAATCCCCCCCAAAAAAACCCCAAAATCCCCAAATTCACCCCAAAAACCACCAAATCCATCCCAAATACCCCAAAACCCCCCCAAAAAAACCACCAAATTCACCCCAAACCCCAAAACCCCCCAAAAAAACCCAAAAAAAACCAAAAAAACCCAAAACCCCCCCAAAAAACCCCCCAAAAAAAACCACCAAATTCACCCAAAACCCCGAAATCCACCCCAAACCCCCCAAAAAAACAAAAAAAAAAAAAAAAAACCAACCCCCCCAAAAAAAAACCCCAAAAAAAAACCCCCAAAAAAACCCCCCAAAACCCCCCAAAAATCCCCCCAAAAAACCCCAAAACCCCCAAATCCACCCCAAAACCCCAAAACAACCAAAAAAACCCCCAAAAAACCCCAAATAACCCCCAAAACCCCCCTAAATCCCCCCAAAAAAACCCCAAAATCCCCCAACCCCCCCCCCCAAAACCCCAAAATCCCCCCCCAAACCCCCCAAAACCCCAAAAAAACCCAAAAACCCCCAAATCCACCCCAAACCCACCCCAAAAGTCCCCAAATCCCACAAAAATCCACTCTAAAATCACCCCAAAACCCCCCAAAACCCCCCAAAAAACCCCCCCAAAACCCCCAAATCCCCCCCAAATCCCCCCAAAAAAAACCCCAAAACCCCCAAAACCCAAAAAAAACCAAAAACCCCCCAAAAAAACTCAAAAAAACCCCAAAACCCCCCAAATTCACCCCAAAACAAGCCCCCTCACCGGCCCTTTCCCCATCCGGGCTCCTTTTGGGGTGACCTTTGGTGACCTTTGACCCCTTGGGGGTCCCCCCTTTTGTCCCCCCGGTGTCCCCGTCGGCCTCGTCCTCGCTCGAGCTCCCCTTGGCTTTGGGGTGAGATCCTGAAATTTTGGGGAAAAGAGTCAGGGAACCCCCAAAAAAATACCCTAAAAATTCCCAGATTTGTCAAAACCCCGGAAATTGTCAAAAAAACCCGAAAATCCCACACAAAATATCACAAATTCACCCCAAAACCGACCCCAAAAATTCCCAGATTTGTCAAAACCCCGGAAATTGTCAAAAAAACCCGAAAATCCCACACAAAATATCACAAATTCACCCCAAAACCGACCCCAAAAATTCCCAGATTTGTCAAAACCCCGGAAATTGTCAAAAAAACCCGAAAATCCCACACAAAATATCACAAATTCACCCCAAAACCGACCCCAAAAATTCCCAGATTTGTCAAAACCCCGGAAATTGTGAAAAAAAAAATGAAAATTACACCCAAAAACCCGAAAATCCCACCCAAAATATCGGAAATTCACCCCGAATCCCCCTCAAACCCCATCAAATCCCCCAAATCCCCCCAAACTCCCCAAAATGCCCCTCAAATCCCCCCCAAATTTTAATTTAACCCCCCCAAATCCCCCCAAATCCCACCCTAAATGACCCAAATCCCCCTCAAATCCCCCCAAATCCCCCAAAATCCCCCCAAATCCCCCTCAATTTTCCCAAAATCCCTCAAATCCCCCCCAAATCCCCCCCAAACCCCCCAAAATCCCCCCAAAACCCTCTCAAAACCCCCAAAATCCCCCCAAATCCCCCAAAATCCCCCCCAAAATCCCCCAAACCCCCCCAAAATCCCTCTCAATTTTATCAAATCCCCCCAAATCCCCCAAAAACCCCTTAAACCCCCCAAAATCCCCCCAAATCCCCCCCTAAATGACCCAAATACCCCCCAAAATCCCCCAAATCCGTCCTCAGTTTTCCCAAACTCCCCCAAATCCCTCCCAAATCCCCCCCAAAACCCCCCCCAAATCCCCCCCAAATCCCCCCAAACCCACCCAAATCCCACCCAAAATCCCCCAAAATCCCCCCAAAATCCCAAATCCCCCTCAATTTTCCCAAAATCCCCCAAATCCCCCCCAAAAATCCTCCAAATCCCCTCCAAATCCCCCCCAAATCCCCTCCAAATCCCCCCAAATCCCCCCCAAATTTTAATTTAACCCCCCAAATTTTAATTAACCCCCCCAAATCCCCCAAAATCCCCCCTAAATCCCCCCAAATCCCCTCAAACCCCCCCAGCCCCCCCAAATCCCCCAAAATCCCCCCAAATCCCCCCCAAATCCCCCTCAATTTTCCCAAAATTCCCCCAAATCCCCCTCAATTTTCCCAAAATTCCCCCAAATCCCCCCCAAAACCCCTCAAATCCCCCCCAAACCCCCCCAAATCCCCCCTGAATTTTCCCAAAATCCCCCAAATCCCCCCCAAATCCCCTCAAATCCCCCTCAAATCCCCCCCAAACCCCTTCAAATTCCCCCAAATCCCCCCAAAATCCCCCAAATCCCCCCCAAACCCCACAAAATCCCCCCAAAATCCCCCCAAACCCCCTCAAATCCCCCCCAATTTCCCCCAAATTCCCCCCAAACCCCCCCAAAATCCCCTCAAATCCCCCTAAATTTTAATTAATCCCCCCAAATCCCCCCTAACCCCCCCAAGTCCCCCCAAACCACCCCAAAATCCCCCCCAAATCCCCCCAAATCCCCCCAATTTTCCCAAAATCCCCCCCAAATTCCCCCAAATCCCCCCAAGCCCCTCCCCCCAATCCAAGCCCCACCCACCGTGGGCGTGGCCGTGACCTCTGACCCCGAAGTGCCGCACCCCAAGCTCCACCCCCAGGAAGGTGACGATGCCCACGAGGACCCAAAGCCCCACCCACAGGGCGTGGCCTGAGGGAGGGGGAGGGGCCAATAAAAAAGGGGAGGGGTCAAGAAAAAAAGGGGGAGGGGACAAGAAAAAAGGGGAGGGGTCACCTCGGTGTCACCCAAAGTGTCACCCAGGTGGCCCCAAATGAGGCAAAAATGGTGAAAATTGAGACAAAATTACCCAAAATCACCAAAAATGACCCAAAATCACCCAAAAACAGCAAAAATTGAGCCAAAATCATCCAAAAATGGTGATAATTGAGCCAAAATCACCCAAAAATGACCCAAAAACAGCCAAAAATGACCCAAAAACAGCGAAAATTGAGCCAAAATCACCCAAAAACGGTGAAAATTGACCCAAAAACGGCCAAAATTGACCCAAAATCACCGAAAAACAGCAAAAAATGACCCAAAATCAGTGAAAATTGACCCAAAATCACCCAAAAATGACCCAAAATCAGCAAAAATTGTGCTAAAATCACCCAAAAATGACCCAAAATCATCCAAAATCATCTAAAAATGACCCAAAATCAACCAAAAATTATCCAAAAATTGTGAAAATTGAGCCAAAACCACCCTAAAATGACCCAAAATAGTTAAAAAATGACTCAAAATCACCCAAAAATGACCCAAAAATGACCCAAAATCACCCAGAAACGGAGAAAATGGACCCAAAATCACCCAAAAATGACCAGAAGTGACCCAAAAATGGTGAAAATTGAGCCAAAATCACCCAAAAATGGTGAAAATTGAGCCAAAATCACCCAAAATCACCCAAAAATGGCAAAAATTTAGCCAAAAATGGTGAAAATTGAGCCAAAATCACCCAAAAATGACTGAAAAACAGCGAAAATTGACCCAAAAACAGCGAAAATAGAGCCAAAATCACCCAAAAATGACTCAAAACCAGCGAAAATGATCCCAAAATCACCCAAAATGACCCAAAAACGGTGAAAATTGAGCCAAAATCACTCAAAAATGAGCCAAAATCACCCAAAAACAGAAAATAATGACCCAAAATCAGAGAAAATTGAGACAAAATCATCCAAAAATGACTCAAAATCACCCAAAACCAGAAAATAATGACCCAAAATCAGTGAAAATTGAGCCAAAATCACCCAAAAATGACCCAAAATCACCCAAAAATGGCACAAAAAAATCAAAAAATGACAAAAAACCAGCAAAAAATGACCCAAAACAGTTAAAAAATGACTCAAAATCATTGAAAAATGACCCAAAAATGACCCCAAAAGAGGGAAATTTGACCCAAACCCACCCAAAAACAGTGAAAATTGAGCCAAAATCACCCAAAAATGACCCAAACCCACCCAAAAATGGTGAAAATTGAACCAAAATCACCCAAAAATGACACAAAAATGGTGAAAATACAGCCAAAATCATCCAAAATAACCCAAAATCACAAAAAATGACCCAAAAATGACCCAAAAAGGGTGAAAATTGAGCCAAAATCACCCAAAAACAGCAAAAAATGACCCAAAATCAGCAAAAATTGAGCCAAAATCAGCAAAAATGACACAAAAACAGCGAAAATGGACCCAAAATCACCCAAAAATGGTGAAAATTGAGCCAAAATCATCCAAAAACAGCAAAAAATGACCCAAAATCAGCAGAAATTGAGGCAAAATCACCAATGACCCAAAATCACCCAAAAATGACCCAAAACCACCAAAAACCAACCCAAAAAAATCAAAAAGGACCCAAAATGACCCAAAACCCCCCAAATTGTCCCCAAAATTGTCCCCAAAGTGTCCCCAAACCCCCCGAAAACGACCCAAAAACCACCCAAAAATGACACCAAAAAATCAAAAAATGGCACAAAAATATCAAAAAATGACCCAAAACCACCCAAAAATGACCCAAAAAATCAAAAATTACCCAAAATCACCAAAAAGACCCAAAATGACCCAAAACCCCCCAAATTGTCCCAAAATTGTCCCCAAAGTGTCCCCAACCCCCCCCCAAAAACGACCCCAAAAATGACCAAAAAATGACCCAAAAAAATCAAAAATGACCCAAAAAATCAAAAAATGGCACAAAAATATCAAAAAATGAACCAAAAAAATCAAAATTACCCAAAATTACTAAAAAGGACCCAAAATGACCCAAAACCCCCAAACTGTCCCCAAATTGTCCCCAAGGTCTCACCGTGCCCGTGGTGGGAGTGGCCGTGCCCGCCGTGGGGGTCTTGGGGACACCAAAAAAAAAGAGGGGTCAAACCCCCCAAAATGACCCAAAATCCCCCAAATTTACCCCAAAAGTGTCCCCAAGGTGTCCCTGATGTCCCCAAGCCCCAAAAGACCCCCAAAACCCCCAAAATTACCCCAAAACTGCCCCAAAATCCCCAAAATTCACCCCAAATCTCCCCAAATCCCCCCCAAAAATTCCCCCAAAATCCCCCAAAATCCCCCAAACTGACCCAAAATGACCCAAAATCCCCCAAATTTACCCCAAAAGTGTCCCCAGGGTGTCCCTGATGTCCCCAAGCCCAAAAGACACCAAAACCCCCCAAAATTACCCCAAAACTGCCCCAAACCCCCCAAATTCACCCCAAATCTCCCCAAAATTACCCAAAAATCCCCCCCAAAAATACCCAAAATGACCCAAAATCCCCAAATTTACCCCAAAAAGCGTCCCTGATGTCCCCAAGCCCCCAAGACCCCCAAAATTACCCCAAAATTACTCCAAAACTGCCCCAAAATCCCCCAAATCCCCCCCAAAATCCCCCAAATCCCCTCCAAAAATTACCCAAAAACCCCCCAAATTCACCCCAAACTGACCCAAAATGACCCAAAATCCCCCAAAATTACCCCAAAAGGGTCCCCAAGGTGTCCCTGATGTCCCCAAGCCCCAAAGACCCCCCAAAAAAACCCCAAAATTACCCAAAACTGCCCCAAAATCCCCCAAATTCACCCCAAACTGACCCAAAATTACCCAAAAATCCCCCAAAATGACCCAAAAATCCCCCAAAATTACCCCAAATCCACCCAAAATGACCCAAAACCCCCCAAAATTACCCCAAAAGTGTCCCCAAGGTCTCCCTGATGTCCCCAAGACCCCCCAGACCCCCCCAAAATCCCAAATCCCCCCCCAAAACCCCCCCAAAATCCCCCCCAACCCCCCAAAATTACCCAAAAATCCCCCAAAATTACCCCAAAATTACTCAAAATGACCCAAAATCCCCCAAATTTACCCCAAAAGTGTCCCCAAGGTGTCCCTGATGTCCCCAAGACCCCCCAAGACCCCCCAAAACCCCCCCAAAACCCCCCCAAAATCCCCCCAAAATCCCAAATCCCACCCCAAAAATTACCCCAAAATCCCCTAAAATCACCCAAATTCAACCCAAATTAACCCAAAATCCCCCCAAAATGACCCAAAATCCCCCAAATTTACCCCAAAAGTGTCCCCAAGGCGTCCCTGATGTCCCCAAACCCCCCAAAATCCCAAATCCCCCCCAAATCTCACCGTGCCCGTGGTGGGCGTGGCCGTG
The DNA here is from genome assembly GCA_038380795.1 of Pyrocephalus nanus. Lineage (NCBI taxonomy): Eukaryota > Metazoa > Chordata > Aves > Passeriformes > Tyrannidae > Pyrocephalus > Pyrocephalus nanus. The sequence continues at coordinate 24,987 of JAWZSU010000074.1, forward strand.
CCCCTCGTGGTGCTCGTGGGGGGCTGTGGGGAGACCCCAACCCCCAAAAAATTAATAAAAAACCCCAAAATTACCCCAAAATGACCCCAAAATGTCCCCAAGTGTCCCCACCCCACAAAAGACCCCACAAACCCCCCAAAATCCCCCCCAAATCCCCCAAATTCATCCAAAATCACCCAAAATCCCCCAAAATTACCCCAAAATTACCCAAAATCACCCAAAATTACCCCAAAAGTGTCCCCAAAGTGTCCCCAAAGCGTCCCTGATGTCCCCAAGAGTCCCCACCCCAAAAAGACCCCACAAACCCTCCAAAATCCCCCCCAAAATCGCCCAAAATTTCCCAAAATCACTCCAAATTCACCCAAATCCACCCAAAATCCACCCAAAATTACCCAAAATTACCCAAAATTACCCAAATTCACCCCAAATCCACCCAAAATTACCCCAAAATGTCCCCAAAATGTCCCCAAAGCGTCCCTGATGTCCCCAAGTGTCCCCACCCCACAAAAGACCCCACAAAGCCCCCCAAAATCGCCCCAAACCACCCCAAAATCACCCAAAATTACCCAAAATTACCCCAAAATGACCCAAAATTACCCAAAATTACCCCAAAATGACCCAAAATCCCCCAAATTCACCCCAAAAATTGTCCCCAAGGTGTCCCCAAGGTGTCCCTGATGTCCCCAAGACCCCCAAAGGCCCCCCAAACCCCCCAAAACCCCCCCAAAATCCCCCAAATCCCCCCAAAATCGTCGCGAGCTGCCCCAAAACCACCCAAAATCCCCCAAAATGACCCAAAATCCCCCAAATTCACCCCAAAAAGTGTCCCCAAAGTGTCCCCAAGGTGTCCCCGATGTCCCCAAGCCCACCCAAGACCCCCCAAAGTCACCCCAAAATCCCCCCAAACCCCCCCAAAACCACCCCAAAATCCCCCAAATCCCCCCCAAAATTACCCCCAAAAATCCCCCAAAATGACCCAAAATGACCCAAAATCCCCCAAATTCACCCCAAAAATTGTCCCCAAAGTGTCCCCAAGGTGTCCTTAATGTCCCCAGGGTGTCTCTGATGTCCCCCAAATGTCCCCAAGCCCCCCAAAACCCCCCCAAAACCCCCCAAAACCACCACAAACGCCCACCCGAATTCACCCTAAATCGCCCCAAAATCCCCAAAAATGACCCAAAATCCCCCAAATTCACCCCAAAAAACTGTCCCCAAAGTGTCCCCAAGGTGTCCCCGATGTCCCCAAGTGTCTCCAGCCCCTCCAAATCCCAATAAACCCCCCCAAATCCCCCAAAATCCCCCTCTGAAGTCACCCCAAACTGCCCCGAACCCCCCCAAAATCACCCCAAAATGACCCAAAATGACCCAAAATCCCCCAAATTCACCCCAAAAAACTGTCCCCAAGGTGTCCCCAAGGTGTCCCCGATGTCCCCAAGTGTCTCCAGCCCCTCCAAAGTCACCCCAAGACCCCCCAAAATGAGCCCCAATGCCCCCCAAGTCACCCTGAAGTCACCCCAAACCGCCCCGAACCCCCCAAAACTGCCCCAAAATGACCCAAAATCCCCCAAATTCACCCCAAAAGTGTCCCCAAGGTGTCCCTGATGTCCCCAAGACCCCCAAAGGCCCCCAAAACCCCCCAAATCCCCCCCAAAAATCACCCCAAAATCCCCCAAATCCCCCCCAAAATTACCCCAAAAATCCCCCAAAATGACCCAAAAATGACCCAAAATCCCCCAAATTCACCCCAAAAACTGTCCCCAAAGTGTCCCCAAGGTGTCCCCGATGTCCCCAAGTGTCTCCAGCCCCTCCAAATCCCAATAAAACCCCCCCAAAACCCTCCCCAAATCCCCCCAACCCCACCCCCAAAATCACCCCAAATCGCCCCAAATTCACCCCAAAATGACCCAAAATCCCCCAAATTCACCCCAAAAACTGTCCCCTCACCCAGGGCGTGCGGGATGAGGTGCAGGAAGGCGTCCCCCAGCAGCCCCCCCAAACCCCAAAACCCACCCTGAATCCCCCCAAAATCCACCCCAAACCCCAAAACTGCCCCAAAATCCCCCAAATTCACCCAAAACTGCCCCAAAATCCCCCAAATTCACCCCAAAAAATTGTCCCCAAAGTGTCCCCAAGGTGTCCCCGATGTCCCCAAGTGTCTCCAGCCCCTCCAAATCCCAATAAACCCCCCCAAATCCCCCAAAATCCACCCCAAAAATCACCCCAAAACTGCCCCAAAATCCCCCAAATTCACCCCAAAATGACCCAAAATGACCCAAAATCCCCCAAATTCACCCCAAAAAACTGTCCCCAAGGTGTCCCCAAGGTGTCCCCGATGTCCCCAAGTGTCTCCAGCCCCTCCAAAGTCACCCCAAGACCCCCCAAAATGAGCCCCAATGCCCCCCCAAGTCACCCTGAAGTCACCCCAAACCGCCCCGAACCCCCCCAAAACTGCCCCAAAATGACCCAAAATCCCCCAAATTCACCCCAAAAGTGTCCCCAAGGTGTCCCTGATGTCCCCAAGACCCCCAAAGGCCCCCAAAACCCCCCAAATCCCCCCCAAAAATCACCCCAAAATCCCCCAAATCCCCCCCAAAATTACCCCAAAAATCCCCCAAAATGACCCAAAATGACCCAAAATCCCCCAAATTCACCCCAAAAAACTGTCCCCAAAGTGTCCCCAAGGTGTCCCCGATGTCCCCCAAGTGTCTCCAGCCCCTCCAAATCCCAATAAACCCCCCCAAAACCCTCCCCAAATCCCCCAACCCCACCCCCAAAATCAACCCCAAATCGCCCCAAATTCACCCCAAAATGACCCAAAATCCCCCAAATTCACCCCAAAAACTGTCCCCTCACCCAGGGCGTGCGGGATGAGGTGCAGGAAGGCGTCCCCCAGCAGCCCCCCCAAACCCAAAACCCACCCTGAATCCCCCCAAAATCCACCCCAAACCCCAAAACTGCCCCAAAATCCCCCAAATTCACCCCAAAACTGCCCCAAAATCCCCCAAATTCACCCCAAAAAATTGTCCCCAAAGTGTCCCCAAGGTGTCCCCGATGTCCCCAAGTGTCTCCAGCCCCTCCAAATCCCAATAAACCCCCCCAAATCCCCCCAAAATCCACCCCAAAAATCACCCCAAAACTGCCCCAAAATCCCCCAAATTCACCCCAAAATGACCCAAAATGACCCAAAATCCCCCAAATTCACCCCAAAAAAACTGTCCCCAAGGTGTCCCCAAGGTGTCCCCGATGTCCCCAAGTGTCTCCAGCCCCTCCAAAGTCACCCCAAGACCCCCCAAAATGAGCCCAATGCCCCCCCAAGTCACCCTGAAGTCACCCCAAACCGCCCCGAACCCCCCCAAAACTGCCCCAAAATGACCCAAAATCCCCCAAATTCACCCCAAAAACTGTCCCCTCACCCAGGGCGTGCGGGATGAGGTGCAGGAAGGCGTCCCCCAGCAGCCCCCCAGCAGCAAAGCTCAGCAGCCCCCTCAGCAGCCCCCGACGTCGGGGGGACCCCGAATCCCCCGGCACCAAAACCAGCAGGGCCTGGGGGCCAGGGAGACCCCCAGGGTGGCCCCCAAAGTCTGGAAATTAAAAAAAAGAAATAAAAAATAATAAATTTGGGGGTTTGGAAAAATTTGGGGGGGATTTGGGGGGATTTGGGGGGGATTTGGAAAAATTTGGGGGGATTTGGGGGAAATCGGGGGGGATTTGGGGGGGATTTGGGGGGATTTGGGGGGGATTTGGGGGACCAGGGACACCCCCAGGGTGGCCCCCAAAGTCTGGAAATTAAAAAAAAGAAATAAAAAATAATAAATTTGGGGGTTTGGAAAAATTTGGGGGGGATTTGGGAAAATTTGGGGGGGATTTGGGAAAATTTGGGGGGGATTTGGGGGAAATCGGGGGGGATTTGGGGGGGATTTGGGGGGATTTGGGGGGGATTTGGGGGGCCAGGGACACCCCCAGGGTGGCCCCCAAAGTCTGGAAATTAAAAAAAAGAAATAAAAAATAATAAATTTTGGGGTTTGGAAAAATTTGGGGGGGATTTGGAAAAATTTGGGGGGGATTTGGGAAAATTTGGGGGGATTTGGGGGAAATCGGGGGGGATTTGGGGGGGATTTGGGGGGGATTTGGGGGGCCAGGGACACCCCCAGGGTGGCCCCCAAAGTCTGGAAATTAAAAAAAAGAAATAAAAAATAATAAATTTGGGGGGTTTGGAAAAATTTGGGGGGGATTTGGAAAAATTTGGGAAGATTTGGGGGAATTTGGGAAGATTTGGGGGGGATTTGGGGGGGATTTGGGGGGGATTTGGGGGGATTTGGGGGGGATTTGGGGGGCCAGGGACACCCCCAGGGTGGCCCCCAAAGTCTGGAAATTAAAAAAAATAATAAAAAAGAAATAATTTTGGGGGGTTTTGGGAAAATTTGGAAAAATTTGGGGGGGATTTGGGAAGATTTTGGGGGATTTTGGGGGGGATTTGGGGGGGATTAGGGGGGATTTGGGGGGGATTTGGGGGGGATTTGGGGGGATTTGGGGGGATTTGGGGGGATTGGGGGGGATTTGGGGGGGATTTGGGGGGTCAGGGACACCCCCAGGGTGGCCCCCAAAGTCTGGAAATTAAAAAATTGAAATAAAAAATAATAAATTTTGGGGTTTGGAAAAATTTGGGGGGGATTTGGGGGGATTTGGGGGGGATTTGGGGGTTTTGGGGTGATTTTGGGATGGTTTTGGGATGATTTTGGGGTGGTTTTGGGATGATTTTGGGATGGTTTTGGGATGATTTTGGGGTGGTTTTGGGATGATTTTGGGGTGGTTTTGGGATGATTTTGGGGTGGTTTTGGGATGATTTGTAGATCATTTCAGGATTATTTTGGGGTGATTTTGGGGATGATTTTCGGATCATTTGGGGGGTTATTTTGGGATTATTTTGGGGGTCATTTGGGGTAATTTTGATTTTATTTTTAAGTTACTTTGGGTTTATTTTGGGGATGATTTTGGGGTCATTTTGGGATGATTTTTGGGTTATTTCATGGATCATTTTAGGATTATTTTGGGGTGATTTTGGGATGATTTTGAGGTGATTTTGGGGATGATTTTGTGGATCATTTCAGGATTATTTTGGGGTGATTTTGGGGTGATTTTGGGTTTATTTTTGGGATGATTTGGGGGTGATTTTGAGGATGATTTTGTGGGTCATTTTAGGATTATTTTGGGACGATTTTGGGATCATTTTAGGGTGACTTTGGGAGTTATTTTTGGGTTATTTTGGGATGATTTTTGGGTTATTTTGTGGGTCCTTTTAGGATTACTTTGGGATGATTTTGGGATGATTTTGGGGATGATTTTTGGGTTATTTTGTGGATCATTTTATGATTATTTTGGGGTGATTTTGGGATGATTTTTGTATTATTTTGTGGGTCATTTCAGGATTATTTTGGGGTGATTTTGGGGATGATTTTTGGGTTATTTTATGGATCATTTTAGGATTATTTTTGGGTGATTTTGGGATGATTTTGAGGTGATTTCGGGTTTATTTTGGGGATTATTTTGGGGTGATTTTGGGATCATTTCAGGATTATTTTGGGGTGATTTTGGGGTGATTTGGCGATGATTTTGTGGATAATTTCAGGATTATTTTGGGGTGATTTTGGCGTGATTTTGGGGGTAATTTTGAGTTTATTTTTGGGTTATTTTGTGGGTCATTTCAGGATTATTTTGGGGTGATTTTGAGATGATTTTTGGGTTATTTTGTGGATCATTTCAGGATTATTTCGGGGATGATTTTGGGGTCATTTTGGGGTTATTTTGGGGATTATTTTGGGGTTATTTTGACTTTATTTTTAGGTTATTTTGTGGATCATTTTAGGATTATTTTGGGTTATATTGTGGATCATTTCAGGATTATTTTGGGGTGATTTTGGGGTGATTTTGGGTTTATTTTTGGGATAATTTTATGGTCATTTTAGGATGATTTTGGGATGATTTTGGGGTGATTTGGGGGTTATTTTGAGTTTATTTTTGGGTTATTTTGTGGGTCATTTTAGGATTATTTTGGGGTGATTTTGAGATGATTTTTGGGTTATTTTGTGGATCATTTCAGGATTATTTTGGGGTGATTTTGGGGTGATTTTGGGGGTAATTTTGAGTTTATTTTTGGGTTATTTTGTGGGTCATTTCAGGATTATTTTGGGGTGATTTTGGGATGATTTTGGGATGATTTTTGGGTTATTTTGTGGATCATTTTAGGATTATTTTGGGGTGATTTGGGGATGATTTTGGGTTTAGTTTTGGGATGATTTTGTGGATCATTTTAGGATTATTTTGGGGATGATTTTGGGGATGATTTTGGGGTCATTTGGGGGGTTATTTTGGGATTATTTTGGGGGTTATTTGGGGTAACTTTGATTTTATTTTTAAATTATTTTTGGGGTTATTCTGGGTTTATTTTAGGGATGATTTTGGGGTCATTTTGGGGTCACTTGGGGGGTTATTTTGGGGGTTATTTTGAGTTTATTTTTAGGTTATTATAGGGATTATTTTGGGGTGATTTTGAGTTTATTTTGGGGTCATTTTGGGATGATTTTGGGGTTATTTTATGGATCATTTTAGGATTATTTTGAGGTGATTTTGGGATTATTTTGAGGGGATTTTGGGTTTATTTTTGGGATGATTTTATGGTCATTTTGGGGTGATTTTGGGATGACTTTTGGGTTATTTTGTGGATCATTTCAGGATTATTTTGGGGTGATTTTGGGGTGATTTTAGGTTTATTTTTGGGATGATTTTGGGATTATTTTGGGACAATTTTGGGACAATTTTGGGACGATTTTGGGGACGATTTTGGGACAATTTGGGTCGATTTTTAGGGTTTTTTTTTGTGTTTTTATAATTTTTTTAATCCTCTCACCTGCACCCACACTCCGAGGGTCCCTCGCTGGCTCTTGGGGCTCTCCCGGTGATTTTTGGGGTCCCCCTGGGACTCGGGGGGGTCTCGGTGACCCCCCCCCAGCTCCGGGAGCAGCCCCAGGACCCCCAAAATCAGCAGCACCAGGAGACCCCGGGGGGACATTTTGGGGGGGTTTGGGGGGTCCTGGGGGGTCTTTGGGGGGTCCTAGGGGGGTTTTGGGGGGTCCTGGAGGGGTTTTGGGGGGTCCTGGGGGGTCTTTGGGGGGTCCTGGAGGGGTTTTGGGGTATCCTGGGGGGTCTTTGGGGGTCCTGGGGGGGTTTTGGGGGGTCTTGGAGGGGTTTTGGGGGTCCTGGAGGGTTTTTGGGGGGTCCTGAGGGGGTCCTAGGTGGGTTTTGGGGGAATTTGGGGGGTCCTGGGGGGTCTTTGGGGGGTCCTGGGGGGGTTTGGGGGGGTCTTGGAGGGGTTTTTGGGGGGTCCTAGGGGGTCTTTGGGGGGTCCTGGGGGGTCTTTAGGGGGTCCTGGAAGGTTTTGGGGGGTCCTGGGGGGGTCCTGGAAGAGAAAATGAGAGGTTTTGGGGGTTTTTTGGAGGGTCTTTGGGGGGTCTTTGGGGAGAATTTTGGGGGTCAGGACCCTCCAAACCCTCTCAAGACCCATCCACAAAATCCCCCTCAAGATTCCCCCCCCAAAATTCCCCTCAAGATCCCCCCCCCAAAATCCCCCTCAAGATTCCCCCCCCCCAAAATTCCCCTCAAGATCCCCCCCCAAAATCCCCCTCAAGATTCCCCCACCCCAAAATTCCCCTCAAGATCCCCCCCCAAAATCCCCCTCAAGATTCCTCCCCCAAAATTCCCCATCAAATCCCTTCAGGACCCCCCAAATCCCCTCAGGACCCCCCAAATCCCCCTCAAGTCCCTAAAAATTCCCCAAACCCCCCTCAGGACCCCCCAAACCCCCTCAAGTCCCTAAAAATTCCCCAAATCCCCTCAAGTCCCTAAAAATTCCCCAAATTCCTCTCAGGACCCCCCAAATCCCCCTCAAGTCCCTAAAAATTCCCCAAATCCCCCTCAAGTCCCTAAAAATTCCCCAAATTCCTCTCAGGACCCCCCAAACCCCCTCAAGTCCCTAAAAATTCCCCAAATGCCCCTCAAGTCCCTAAAAATTCCCCAAATCCCCCTCAGGACCCCCCCAATCCCCCTCAGAGTCCCTAAAAATTCCCCAAATCCCCCTCAAGTCCCTAAAAATTCCCCAAATTCCTCTCAGGACCCCCCAAACCCCCTCAAGTCCCTAAAAATTCCCCAAATCCCCTCAAGTCCCTAAAAATTCCCCAAATCCCCCTCAGGACCCCCCAAACCCCCTCAGAGTCCCTAAAAATTCCCCAAATCCCCCTCAAGTCCCTAAAAATTCCCCAAATCCCCTCAAGTCCCTAAAAATTCCCCAAATCCCCCTCAGGACCCCCCAAACCCCCTCAGAGTCCCTAAAAATTCCCCAAATCCCCCTCAAGTCCCTAAAAATTCCCCAAACCCCCCTCAGGATCCCCCAAACCCCCTCAGAGTCCCTAAAAATTCCCCAAATCCCCTCAAGTCCCTAAAAATTCCCCAAATTCCCCTCAGGATCCCCCAAACCCCCTCAAGTCCCTAAAAATTCCCCAAATTCCTCTCAGGACCCCCCAAATCCCCCTCAAGTCCCTAAAAATTCCCCAAATCCCCCTCAAGTCCCTAAAAATTCCCCAAACCCCCTTCAGGACCCCCCAAACCCCCTCAAGTCCCTAAAAATTCCCCAAATCCCCTCAAGTCCCTAAAAATTCCCCAAATTCCTCTCAGGACCCCCCAAACCCCCTCAAGTCCCTAAAAATTCCCCAAATCCCCCTCAAGTCCCTAAAAATTCCCCAAATCCCCCTCAAGTCCCTAAAAATTCCCCAAACCCCCTCAAGTCCCTAAAAATTCCCCAAATTCCTCTCAGGACCCCCCAAACCCCCTCAAGTCCCTAAAAATTCCCCAAATGCCCCTCAAGTCCCTAAAAATTCCCCAAATCCCCCTCAGGACCCCCCCAATCCCCCTCAGAGTCCCTAAAAATTCCCCAAATCCCCCTCAAGTCCCTAAAAATTCCCCAAATTCCTCTCAGGACCCCCCAAACCCCCTCAAGTCCCTAAAAATTCCCCAAATCCCCCTCAGGACCCCCCCAATCCCCCTCAGAGTCCCCGCCCCCCCTCCCCAAATCCCCTCCAAAAACTCTCTCCAAGACCCCCCCAAACCCCATCCAGGACAAACCCAGACCCCTCTCCCGGTTATTCCCAGTTTTTATCCCTTTTTTTTAATCCCCGTTTTCAATTCCCGGGTCTTTTTTTTATTTTATTTAAATTTTTTCCTCACCCGGAGCCGGAGCCGGAACGTGGCAAATCCCCCCCAAAAAATCTCGCGAGATTTCCCCGCGAGAAAAGGGGCGTGGTCTAAGGGCAAACACACCCCCTCTTTGCCAGTAACAAAGATGGCGGAGCGGCTTCGCGGCGAGATCTCGCGAGATCTCGCGAGACTTCGAGTGGTGTTTTGGGGGCCTTTTTTTGAGGTCATTTTTGGGCCATTTTGAGGTCACTTTGGGGACCTCTTTTTTTTTGGATGGGGGATCATTTTGGAGTCATTTTGGGACCGATTTTACGGCCTTTTTTTGGGATGGGGGGGTCATTTTGGGGTCGTTTCCGGGCCGATTTGTTGGCAGAGGGGAGGGCGGGCCTTGCCCTTACCCAACATGGCGCCGCGGTTTCTTCTCGCGAGATCTCGCGAGATTTCCGCTCTGCGCGGGAAAAGGGAGCACCCTCAGAACGGGCAGAACCCCCTAAAGGGGCTCCAGAGAGGGAGTTTTGGGGGGGTTCCAGAGGGCATTTTGGGGGTCTCAGGGGTGCATTTTGGGGGTCTTAGAAAATATTTGGGGGGGATTCTTAAATTCTACTCGAGAGACCCTGCCCCAAAATGGGCGGGCCTTGCCCTTACCCAACATGGCGCCGCGGTTTCTTCTCGCGAGATCTCGCGAGATTTCCGCTCGGCGCGGGAAAAGGGAACCCCCTCAGAACGGGCAGAACCCCCTGAGGGTCCCAGAGTGAATTTTGGGGGTCCCAAAGTGGCTTTTGGGGGTCCCAGGGTGTGTTTTGGGGGTCCCAAAGTGGCTTTTGGGGGTCCCAAAGTGCTTTTTGGGGGGTCCCCGGTTCTATTTTGGCATCTTGGGGTGCATTTTGGGGTCCCAGGGTGTGTTTTGGGGGTCCCAAAGGGGTTTTTGGGGGTCCCAAAGGGGTTTTTTGGGGGTCCCCTGCTCTATTTTGGGGTCCCAGGGTGTGTTTTGGGGGTCCCAAAGTGGTTTTTTGGGGGTCCCAAAGTGGTTTTTGGGGGTCCCCGGGTCTATTTTGGGCTCCCAGAGTGAATTTTGGGGGTCCCAAAGTGGTTTTGGGGGGTCCCACGGTCTATTTTGGGGTCCCAGGGTGGTTTTTGGGGGTCCCAAAGTGGTTTTTGGGGGTCCCCGGGTCTATTTTGGGGATCTTGGGGTGCATTTTGGGGTCCCAGAGTGAATTTTGGGGGTCCCAAAGTGGTTTTTGGGGGTCCCAAAGTGGTTTTTGGGGGTCCCCGGGTCTATTTTGGGGTCCCAGGGTGGTTTTTGGGGGTCCCAAAGTGGTTTTTGGGGGTCCCCGGGTCTATTTTGGGGTCCCAGGGTGGTTTTTGGGGGTCCCAAAGTGGTTTTTGGGGGGTCCCCGGGTGTATTTTGGGGATCTTGGGGTGCATTTTGGGCTCCCAGAGTGAATTTTGGGGGTCCCAAAGGGGTTTTTGGGGGTCCCAAAGGGGTTTTTTGGGGGTCCCCTGCTCTATTTTGGGGTCCCAGGGTGTGTTTTGGGGGTCCCAAAGTGATTTTTGGGGGTCCCAAAGGGGTTTTTGGGGGGTCCCCTGCTCTATTTTGGGGTCCCAGGGTGGTTTTTGGGGGTCCCAAAGGGGTTTTTGGGGGTCCCAAAGGGGTTTTTGGGGGTCCCAAAGTGGTTTTGGGGGGTCCCAAAGTGGTTTTTGGGGGGTCCCCGGTTCTATTTTGGGCTCCCAGAGTGAATTTTGGGGGTCCTAAAGTGGTTTTGGGGGGTCCCCCGGTCTATTTTGGGGGTCCCAAAGTGGTTTTTGGGGGTCCCAAAGTGGTTTTTGGGGGTCCCAAAGTGGTTTTTGGGCGTCCCAAAGTGGTTTTTGGGCGTCCCAAAGTGGTTTTTGGGGGTCCCAAAGTGGTTTTTGGGGGTCCCAAAGTGGTTTTTGGGCGTCCCAAAGTGGTTTTTGGGGGTCCCAAAGTGGTTTTTGGGGGTCCCAAAGTGGTTTTGGGGGTCCCAAAGTGGTTTTGGGGGTCCCAAAGGGGTTTTTGGGGGTCCCAAAGTGGTTTTTGGGGGGTCCCCGGGTCCATTTTGGGGATCTTGGGGTGCATTTTGGGCTCCCAGAGTGAATTTTGGGGGTCCCAAAGTGGTTTTTGGGGGTCCCAAAGTGGTTTTTGGGGGTCCCCGGGTCTATTTTGGGGTCCCAGGGTGGTTTTTGGGGGTCCCAAAGTGGTTTTTGGGGGTCCCCGGGTCTATTTTGGGGTCCCAGGGTGGTTTTTGGGGGTCCCAAAGTGGTTTTTGGGGGGTCCCCGGGTGTATTTTGGGGATCTTGGGGTGCATTTTGGGCTCCCAGAGTGAATTTTGGGGGTCCAAAAGGGGTTTTTGGGGGTCCCAAAGGGGTTTTTGGGGGGTCCCCTGCTCTATTTTGGGGTCCCAGGGTGTGTTTTGGGGGTCCCAAAGTGGGGTTTGGGGGTCCCAAAGGGGTTTTTGGGGGTCCCCGGGTCTATTTTGGGGATCTTGGGGTGCATTTTGGGGCTCCCAGAGTGAATTTTGGGGGTCCCAGACTGGTTTTTGGGGGTCCCAAAGTGGTTTTTGGGGGGTCCCAAAGTGGTTTTTGGGGGTCCCAGACTGGTTTTTGGGGGTCCCAAAGTGGTTTTTGGGGGTCCCAAAGTGGTTTTTGGGGGGTCCCAAAGTGGTTTTTGGGGGTCCCAGACTGGTTTTTGGGGGTCCCAAAGTGGTTTTGGGGGTCCCAAAGTGGTTTTTGGGGGTCCCAAAGTGGTTTTTGGGGGGTCCCAAAGTGGTTTTTTGGGGGTCCCAGACTGGTTTTTGGGGGTCCCAAAGTGGTTTTGGGGGGTCCCAAAGTGGTTTTTGGGGGGTCCCCGGTTCTATTTTGGGCTCCCAGAGTGAATTTTGGGGGTCCCAAAGTGGTTTTTGGGGGTCCCAAAGTGGTTTTTGGGGGGTCCCAAAGTGGTTTTTGGGGGTCCCAAAGTGGTTTTTGGGGGTCCCAAAGTGGTTTTTGGGGTGTCCCCGGTTCTATTTTGGGCTCCCAGAGTGAATTTTGGGGGTCCCAAAGTGGTTTTGGGGGGTCCCCCGGTCTATTTTGGGGGTCCCAAAGTGGTTTTTGGGGTCCCAGGGTGTGTTTTGGGGGTCCCAAAGTGGTTTTTTGGGGGTCCCAAAGGGGTTTTTGGGGGTCCCAAAGGGGTTTTTTGGGGGTCCCCTGCTCTATTTTGGGGTCCCAGGGTGTGTTTTGGGGGTCCCAAAGGGGTTTTTGGGGGTCCCAAAGTGGTTTTTGGGGGTCCCCGGGTCTATTTTGGGGTCCCAGGGTGGTTTTTGGGGGTCCCAAAGTGGTTTTTGGGGGGTCCCCGGGTGTATTTTGGGGATCTTGGGGTGCATTTTGGGCTCCCAGAGTGAATTTTGGGGGTCCAAAAGTGGTTTTGGGGGGGTCCCAAAGTGGTTTTTGGGGGTCCCAAAGTGGTTTTTGGGGGTCCCAGGGTGAATTTTGGGGGTCCCAAAGGGGTTTTTGGGGGTCCCCGGGTCCATTTTGGGGATCTTGGGGTGCATTTTGGGCTCCCAGGGTGAATTTTGGGGGTCCCAAAGGGGTTTTTGGGGGGTCCCCTGCTCTATTTTGGGGTCCCAGGGTGTGTTTTGGGGGTCCCAAAGTGGTTTTTGGGGGTCCCAAAGGGGTTTTTTGGGGGTCCCCTGCTCTATTTTGGGGTCCCAGGGTGTGTTTTGGGGGTCCCAAAGTGGTTTTTGGGGGTCCCAAAGTGGTTTTTTGGGGGTCCCCGGGTCTATTTTGGGGATCTTGGGGTGCATTTTGGGGTCCCAGAGTGAATTTTGGGGGTCCCAAAGTGGTTTTTGGGGGTCCCCGGGTCTATTTTGGGGTCCCAGGGTGGTTTTTGGGGGTCCCAAAGTGGTTTTTGGGGGGTCCCCGGGTCCATTTTGGGGATCTTGGGGTGCATTTTGGGCTCCCAGGGTGAATTTTGGGGGTCCCAAAGGGGTTTTTGGGGGGTCCCCTGCTCTATTTTGGGGTCCCAGGGTGTGTTTTGGGGGTCCCAAAGTGGTTTTTTGGGGGTCCCAAAGGGGTTTTTGGGGGGTCCCCTGGTCTATTTTGGGGTCCCAGGGTGAATTTTTGGGTCCCAAAGGGGTTTTTGGGGGTCCCCGGGTCTATTTTGGGGATCTTGGGGTGCATTTTGGGGCTCCCAGAGTGAATTTTGGGGGTCCCAGACTGGTTTTTGGGGGTCCCAGACTGGTTTTTGGGGGTCCCAAAGTGGTTTTTGGGGGTCCCAAAGTGGTTTTTGGGGGGTCCCCGGTTCTATTTTGGGCTCCCAGAGTGAATTTTGGGGGTCCCAAAGTGGTTTTGGGGGGTCCCCCGGTCTATTTTGGGGTCCCAGGGTGATTTTTGGGGGTCCCAAAGTGGTTTTTGGGGGTCCCCGGGTCCATTTTGGGGATCTTGGGGTGCATTTTGGGCTCCCAGAGTGGTTTTTGGGGGTCCCAAAGTGGTTTTTGGGGGTCCCAAAGTGGTTTTTGGGGGTCCCCGGGTCTATTTTGGGGTCCCAGGGTGGTTTTTGGGGGTCCCAAAGTGGTTTTTGGGGGTCCCCGGGTCTATTTTGGGGTCCCAGGGTGGTTTTTGGGGGTCCCAAAGTGGTTTTTGGGGGGTCCCCGGGTCCATTTTGGGGATCTTGGGGTGCATTTTGGGCTCCCAGAGTGAATTTTGGGGGTCCCAAAGTGGTTTTTGGGGGTCCCAAAGTGGTTTTTGGGGGTCCCCTGCTCTATTTTGGGGTCCCAGGGTGGTTTCTGGGGGTCCCAAAGTGGTTTTTGGGGGTCCCAAAGGGGTTTTTGGGGGTCCCCTGCTCTATTTTGGGGTCCCAGGGTGTGTTTTGGGGGTCCCAAAGTGGTTTTTGGGGGTCCCAAAGGGGTTTTTGGGGGGTCCCCTGCTCTATTTTGGGGTCCCAGGGTGTGTTTTGGGGGTCCCAAAGGGGTTTTTGGGGGTCCCAAAGTGGTTTTTGGGGGTCCCCGGGTCTATTTTGGGGTCCCAGGGTGGTTTTTGGGGGTCCCAAAGTGGTTTTTGGGGGGTCCCCGGGTGTATTTTGGGGATCTTGGGGTGCATTTTGGGCTCCCAGAGTGAATTTTGGGGGTCCAAAAGTGGTTTTGGGGGGGTCCCAAAGTGGTTTTTGGGGGTCCCAAAGTGGTTTTTGGGGGTCCCAGGGTGAATTTTGGGGGTCCCAAAGGGGTTTTTGGGGGTCCCCGGGTCCATTTTGGGGATCTTGGGGTGCATTTTGGGCTCCCAGGGTGAATTTTGGGGGTCCCAAAGTGGTTTTTTGGGGGTCCCAGGGTGAATTTTGGGGGTCCCAAAGTGGTTTTTGGAGGTCCCCTGCTCTATTTTGGGGATCTTGGGGTGCATTTTGGGCTCCCAGAGTGAATTTTGGGGGTCCCAAAGTGGTTTTGGGGGGGTCCCAAAGTGGTTTTTGGGGGTCCCCGGGTCTATTTTGGGGTCCCAGGGTGGTTTTTGGGGGTCCCAAAGGGGTTTTTGGAGGTCCCCTGCTCTATTTTGGGGATCTTGGGGTGCATTTTGGGCTCCCAGAGTGAATTTTGGGGGTCCCAAAGTGGTTTTGGGGGGGTCCCAAAGTGGTTTTGGGGGTCCCAAAGTGGTTTTTGGGGGTCCCCGGGTCTATTTTGGGGTCCCAGACTGGTTTTTGGGGGTCCCAGACTGGTTTTTGGGGGTCCCAAAGTGGTTTTTGGGGGTCCCCGGGTCTATTCTGGGGTCCCAGGGTGGTTTTTGGGGGTCCCAAAGTGGTTTTTGGGCGGTCCCCGGGTCCATTTTGGGGATCTTGGGGTGCATTTTGGGCTCCCAGGGTGAATTTTGGGGGTCCCAAAGGGGTTTTTGGGGGTCCCAAAGGGGTTTTTGGGGGGTCCCCTGCTCTATTTTGGGGTCCCAGGGTGTGTTTTGGGGGTCCAAAAGTGGTTTTGGGGGGGTCCCAAAGTGGTTTTTGGGGGTCCCAAAGTGGTTTTTGGGGGTCCCAGGGTGAATTTTGGGGGTCCCAAAGTGGTTTTTGGGGGTCCCAAAGGGGTTTTTGGGCGGTCCCCGGGTCCATTTTGGGGATCTTGGGGTGCATTTTGGGCTCCCAGGGTGAATTTTGGGGGTCCCAAAGGGGTTTTTGGGGGTCCCAAAGGGGTTTTTGGGGGGTCCCCTGCTCTATTTTGGGGTCCCAGGGTGTGTTTTGGGGGTCCAAAAGTGGTTTTTGGGGGTCCCAAAGTGGTTTTTGGGGGTCCCAGGGTGAATTTTGGGGGTCCCAAAGTGGTTTTTGGAGGTCCCCTGCTCTATTTTGGGGATCTTGGGGTGCATTTTGGGCTCCCAGAGCGAATTTTGGGATACGTGAAAAAAAAAGAAATCCTTTAAACAGAAAAAAAAAATTAACTAGTTAATTAAGTGAAAGTGAAAAAATTTAAAATTAGCTTCTTAAAAATAAATTTGGTTACCTAACTAATAAAAAAAAAAAAATTGGTTATTCAGTTGGTCGAGTTAATTGAATAATTAGTGTAAAAATTGTTCAGTTTGCTACTAGTCATTTGTTTAAAAAATTAATCGGTTAATTGGTTAGCTAGATAAAAAAAATAATTAATTAGTTTAAAAATTAATAGGTTAATTAAGTAAAGGCACCTGTGGAATTTGGGATTTCCCCCACCCCAAATCACAACACACCCACCCTGAAAATTCAACTTGAATAATATTTTCTTTATTTACACATCGAAAGAATTCCAAAGGTCGGGGAAAAAAAAAAAAAAAACAAAACAAAAACAAAAAAACAAACAAGATGAAAACACGACTCTTAAAGGGGCAGGAAGAATTTTGGGAAAAAACAACAAAAATTGGGAAAAGTTGGGAGAAGGAAGGGGGGGAGGGAGAGGGGAAGGAAACCCCGAAAAAACAAAAAAAAAACGGAAAAACGGAGTAGAAAAAAATTGTACATTTTTTCCAACGTAAAAAAAAAAACCAGACCCTTCCCTAATCCCCCCTCTGGAATATTCCAGAAGGAAGGGGGGGGGTGGGAAGGGGGGTCTCGGCATTCCTGGGGTTTTTTCCATCCCCCTCCCCCCTCCCCCCAATCCTTTTTTCCTCCCCCCAAAAATTCCCAAATAAATTAACAATTAAAAAGGTCGAGGGGGGAGGGACTTGTGGGAATTTTCCCCCTCCTTCCCCAAAAATAAAAAAACCCACCAGGAGGATCCCAAACTTTTTCCCCATCCCTTCCCCCCTCCCCGTCTTTTCCCAAGCTCTGGAATTTTCCAGCCCCTCCCCCTCCCAGTTATCTCCCAGTCCCTCCCAGTTCCCTCCCAGTTAACTCCCAGTCCTTCCCAGTTTGTCCCAGCGGGAATCAGAGCCGGCAATTCCCGTCGTTCCATATTAAAATATAACTTTATTTATTTATTTGGAATCTTTTTTTTTTTTTTTTTTTTTAAAAAAAAAATCTCTCAGGAATAAAATCCAGGAGGGGGGGAAAATTCGGGAATTCCCAGCGGGATTTGGGAATTCCCGACTCCCCCTCCCCCCCTCTCCCTCCCATGGCGGATCCAGGGTGAAGGAGATTTTTTGGGATGGGGTTTTATCCCAGGAAACAAACCGGCCCCACCTGGAGCCGCCGGTCCTGGGAATTCCCAGGCAATTCCAGCCGGAAATCCTGGATCGGGAGCTGCTCCGGCCGCAGCTCCAGGAGCATCCGGGACTGCAGGAAAACAGGGAATGAGGGGGCCCCGAATCCATCTTGGGATATCCCAAATATATCCAGGAAAACCCAGATCTATCCAGGGAAAGCCCAAACCCCCCCTTTTCCCTTTTCCCAGGATCTGAATTATCCCAAATCCCGTTTATTGCCCCTCTGGATCCCTTTTCTCAACTTATCCCAGCCCAAATCCCATTTCCCACCCTCTGGAATCTTTTCCCACCCTCTGGAATCTCCCTTTTCCCACCCTCTGGAATCTTTTCCCACCCTCTGGAATCTCCCATTTCCCACCCTCTGGAATCTCCCTTCTCCCACCCTCTGGAATCTTCTCCCACCCTCTGGAATCTCCCTTTTCCCACCCTCTGGAATCTCCCTTTTCCCACCCTCTGGAATCTCCCTTTTCCCACCCTCTGGAATCTCCCTTTTCCCACCCTCTGGAATCTCCCTTTTCCCACCCTCTGGAATCTTTTCCCACCCTCTGGAATCTCCCTTTTCCCACCCTCTGGAATCTTCTCCCACCCTCTGGAATCTTTTCCCACCCTCTGGAATCTTTTCCCACCCTCTGGAATCTCCCTTTTCCCACCCTCTGGAATCTCCCTTTTCCCACCCTCTGGAATCTTTTCCCACCCTCTGGAATCTCCCTTTTCCCACCCTCTGGAATCTCCCTTTTCCCACCCTCTGGAATCTCCCTTTTCCCACCCTCTGGAATCTCCCTTTTCCCACCCTCTGGAATCTCCCTTTTCCCACCCTCTGGAATCTCCCTTTTCCCACCCTCTGGAATCTCCCTTTTCCCACCCTCTGGAATCTCCCTTTTCCCACCCTCTGGAATCTCCCTTTTCCCACCCTCTGGAATCTCCCTTTTCCCACCCTCTGGAATCTCCCATTTCCCACCCTCTGGAATCTCCCTTTTCCCACCCTCTGGAATCTCCCTTTTCCCACCCTCTGGAATCTCCCTTCTCCCACCCTCTGGAATCTCCCTTTTCCCACCCTCTGGAATCTCCCTTTTCCCACCCTCTGGAATCTCCCTTTTCCCACCCTCTGGAATCTTTTCCCACCCTCTGGAATCTTTTCCCACCCTCTGGAATCTCCCATTTCCCACCCTCTGGAATCTCCCTTTTCCCACCCTCTGGAATCTCCCTTTTCCCACCCTCTGGAATCTTCTCCCACCCTCTGGAATCTCCCTTTTCCCACCCTCTGGAATCTTCTCCCACCCTCTGGAATCTTTTCCCACCCTCTGGAATCTCCCTTTTCCCACCCTCTGGAATCTCCCTTTTCCCACCCTCTGGAATCTCCCTTTTCCCACCCTCTGGAATCTCCCTTTTCCCACCCTCTGGAATCTTTTCCCACCCTCTGGAATCTCCCTTTTCCCACCCTCTGGAATCTCCCATTTCCCACCCTCTGGAATCTTTTCCCACCCTCTGGAATCTCCCTTTTCCCACCCTCTGGAATCTCCCTTTTCCCACCCTCTGGAATCTCCCTTTTCCCACCCTCTGGAATCTCCCTTTTCCCACCCTCTGGAATCTCCCATTTCCCACCCTCTGGAATCTTTTCCCACCCTCTGGAATCTCCCTTTTCCCACCCTCTGGAATCTCCCTTTTCCCACCCTCTGGAATCTCCCTTTTCCCACCCTTTGGAATCTTTTCCCACCCTCTGGAATCTCCCTTTTCCCACCCCACATCCATCCTTGGCGTGGGATCCGGGCTGGGATGATCCCAGCTCTTCCTCGTTGGCTCCCAGGAACCGCAGAATTCCCTCATTCCTGTTGTGATTCCCGTTATTCCCATGGTTATTCCCGGCATTCCGGGGGCAGCGGATCCCGAAGCTCTGGCGGCCGGAGGTGCTGAGGAGCCTCAGGAATGTCACCTGGGGGGGGAAAAAATGTGGGAATTTGGGAATTGGGGGAGGCGGGAAATGGTGGGAAAAGGGATTTGGGGGATGGGAAATGGGATGGGAAAAGGGATTTCAGGGAAGGGAAATGGGATTGGGGGGGTGGGAAATGGGATTTGGGGGTGGGAAATGGGATTTGGGGGTGGGAAATGGGATTTGGGGGGCGGGAAATGGGATCAGGGGGTGGGAAATGGGATTTGGGGGGCGGGAAATGGGATTTGGGGGGTGGGAAATGGGATTTGGGGGGTGGGAAATGGGATTTGGGGGTGGGAAATGGGATTTGGGGGGTGGGAAATGGGATTTGGGGGGTGGGAAATGGGATTTGGGGGGGGAAATGGGATCTGGGGGGTGGGAAATGGGATTTGGGGGATGGGAAATGGGATTTGGGGATGGGAAATGGGATTTGGGGGTGGGAAATGGGATTTGGGGGGTGGGAAATGGGATTTGGGGATGGGAAATGGGATTTGGGGATGGGAAATGGGATTTGGGGGGTGGGAAATGGGATTTGGGGGTGGGAAATGGGATTTGGGGGGTGGGAAATGGGATTTGGGGATGGGAAATGGGATTTGGGGATGGGAAATGGGATTTGGGGGGTGGGAAATGGGATTTGGGGGGTGGGAAATGGGATTTGGGGGGTGGGAAATGGGATTTGGGGGGTGGGAAAAGGGATTTGGGGGTGGGAAATGGGATTTGGGGGGTGGGAAATGGGATTTGGGGGGTGGGAAATGGGATTTGGGGGTGGGAAATGGGATTTGGGGGGTGGGAAATGGGATTTGGGGGTGGGAAATGGGATTTGGGGGGTGGGAAATGGGATTTGGGGGGTGGGAAATGGGATTTGGGGGTGGGAAATGGGATTTGGGGGGTGGGAAATGGGATTTGGGGGGTGGGAAATGGGATTTGGGGGGCGGGAAATGGGATTTGGGGGGTGGGAAATGGGATTTGGGGGGTGGGAAATGGGATTTGGGGATGGGAAATGGGATTTGGGGGGTGGGAAATGGGATTTGGGGGGTGGGAAATGGGATTTGGGGGGGGGAAATGGGATTTGGGGGGTGGGAAATGGGATTTGGGAGGTGGGAAATGGGATTTGGGGGGTGGGAAATGGGAATTGGGGGGGTGGGAAATGGGATTTGGGGGGTGGGAAATGGGATTTGGGGGGTGGGAAATGGGATTTCAGGGAAGGGAAATGGGATTTGGGGATGGGAAATGGGATTTGGGGGTGGGAAATGGGATTTGGGGATGGGAAATGGGATTTGGGGGGCGGGAAATGGGATTTGGGGGGCGGGAAATGGGATTTGGGGGGTGGGAAAAGGGATTTGGGGGGCGGGAAATGGGATTTGGGGGGTGGGAAATGGGATTTGGGGGGTGGGAAATGGGATTTGGGGGGCGGGAAATGGGATTTGGGGGGTGGGAAATGGGATTTGGGGGGTGGGAAATGGGATTTGGGGGGTGGGAAATGGGATGGGAAAAGGGATTTCAGGGAAGGGAAATGGGATTTGGGGATGGGAAATGGGATTTGGGGGGCGGGAAATGGGATTTGGGGATGGGAAATGGGATTTGGGGGGTGGAAAATGGAATTTGGGGGGTGGGAAATGGGATTTGGGGGGTGGGAAATGGGATTTGGGGGGTGGGAAATGGGATTTGGGGGGTGGGAAATGGGATTTGGGGGGTGGGAAATGGGATTTGGGGGGTGGGAAATGGGATTTGGGGGGTGGGAAATGGGATGGGAAAAGGGATTTCAGGGAAGGGAAATGGGATTTGGGGATGGGAAATGGGATTTGGGGGGCGGGAAATGGGATTTGGGGATGGGAAATGGGATTTGGGGGGCGGGAAATGGGATTTGGGGGGTGGGAAATGGGATTTGGGGGGTGGGAAATGGGATTTGGGGGGTGGGAAATGGGATTTGGGGGGTGGGAAATGGGATGGGAAAAGGGATTTCAGGGAAGGGAAATGGGATTTGGGGGTGGGAAATGGGATTTGGGGGGTGGGAAATGGGATTTGGGGATGGGAAATGGGATTTGGGGGGCGGGAAATGGGATTTGGGGGGTGGGAAATGGGATTTGGGGGGGGGAAATGGGATGGGAAAAGGGATTTCAGGGAAGGGAAATGGGATTTGGGGATGGGAAAAGGGATTTCAGGGAAGGGAAATGGGATTTGGGGGGTGGGAAATGGGATTTGGGGATGGGAAATGGGATTTGGGGGGGGGAAATGGGATTTGGGGGGTGGGAAATGGGATTTGGGGGTGGGAAAAGGGATTTGGGGGTGGGAAATGGGATTTGGGGATGGGAAATGGGATTTGGGGGTGGGAAATGGGATTTGGGGGGTGGGAAATGGGATTTGGGGGGTGGGAAATGGGATTTGGGGGTGGAAAATGGGATTTGGGGGGGGGAAATGGGATTTGGGGGGTGGGAAATGGGATTTGGGGGGTGGGAAAAGGGATTTGGGGATGGGAAATGGGATTTGGGGGGTGGGAAATGGGATTTGGGAGGTGGGAAATGGGATTTGGGGGGTGGGAAATGGGATGGGAAAAGGGATTTCAGGGAAGGGAAATGGGATTTGGGGTTGGGAAATGGGATTTGGGGTTGGAAAATGGGATTTGGGGGGCGGGAAATGGGATTTGGGGGGTGGGAAATGGGATTTGGGGGGTGGGAAATGGGATTTGGGGGGTGGGAAATGGGATTTGGGGGGTGGGAAATGGGATGGGAAAAGGGATTTCAGGGAAGGGAAATGGGATTTGGGGGTGGGAAATGGGATTTGGGGGGTGGGAAATGGGATTTGGGGATGGGAAATGGGATTTGGGGGGCGGGAAATGGGATTTGGGGGGTGGGAAATGGGATTTGGGGGGTGGGAAATGGGATTTGGGGGGTGGGAAATGGGATTTGGGGATGGGAAATGGGATTTGGGGGGTGGGAAATGGGATTTGGGGGGTGGGAAATGGGATTTGGGGGTAGGAAATGGGATTTGGGGGTGGAAATGGGATGGGAAAAGGGATTTCAGGGAAGGGAAATGGGATTTGGGGATGGGAAAAGGGATTTCAGGGAAGGGAAATGGGATTTGGGGATGGGAAAAGGGATTTCAGGGAAGGGAAATGGGATTTGGGGGGTGGGAAATGGGATTTGGGGATGGGAAATGGGATTTGGGGGGTGGGAAATGGGATTTGGGGGGTGGGAAATGGGATTTGGGGGGCGGGAAATGGGATTTGGGGGGTGGGAAATGGGATTTGGGGGGTGGGAAATGGGATTTGGGGGGTGGGAAATGGGATTTGGGGGGTGGGAAATGGGATGGGAAAAGGGATTTCAGGGAAGGGAAATGGGATTTGGGGGTGGGAAATGGGATTTGGGGGGTGGGAAATGGGATTTGGGGGGTGGGAAATGGGATTTGGGGGGCGGGAAAAGGGATTTGGGGGATGGGAAATGGGATTTGGGGATGGGAAATGGGATTTGGGGGGTGGGAAATGGGATTTGGGGGGTGGGAAATGGGATTTGGGGGGTGGGAAATGGGATTTGGGGGTGGGAAATGGGATTTGGGGGGTGGGAAATGGGATTTGGGGGGCGGGAAATGGGATTTGGGGGGTGGGAAATGGGATGGGAAAAGGGATTTCAGGGAAGGGAAATGGGATTTGGGGGTGGAAAATGGGATTTGGGGGGTGGGAAATGGGATTTGGGGGGTGGGAAATGGGATTTGGGGGGTGGGAAATGGGATTTGGGAGGTGGGAAATGGGATTTGGGGGGTGGGAAATGGGATTTGGGGGGTGGGAAATGGGATTTGGGGGGTGGGAAATGGGATTTGGGGGGTGGGAAATGGGATTTGGGGATGGGAAATGGGATTTGGGGGGTGGGAAATGGGATGGGAAAAGGGATTTCAGGGAAGGGAAATGGGATTTGGGGGGTGGGAAATGGGATTTGGGGGTGGGAAATGGGATGGGAAAAGGGATTTCAGGGAAGGGAAATGGGATTTGGGGGGTGGGAAATGGGATTTGGGGGTGGGAAATGGGATGGGAAAAGGGATTTCAGGGAAGGGAAAAGGGATTTCAGGGAAGGGAAATGGGATTTGGGGTTGGAAAATGGGATTTGGGGTTGGAAAATGGGATTTGGGGGTGGGAAATGGGATTTGGGGGTGGGAAATGGGATCTGGGAGGGGTCGGGGTCACCTGCACCACCGGCAGCGGCCGCAGCTCCGAATCCCGGTAGGAAAACTGCGGGAAAAATAGCGGGAAAACGGAATCAGCCCCGAGGGGGGGGTAAATTTGGCGATTGGGGCCATTCCCAGGGGAATTCCGGAGGGATCCTCACCCGTTTTCCTGTCTGGGATTGGCTGAACCAGAGCGGAGTCGGAGACGCCTCCAGATCCAGCGGCACCTGGAAAAGGGGAGAGGGAAATCAGGGGATTCCCAGGATTTGGGGGTTGGGAATTGGAGGATCCCATCAATTGGGAATGGTTGAGGATCCCATTAATGGGGAATGTTGGGACCCCACTGACTGGGAATGTTGGGATCCCATTCACCGGAATTTCCGGGATCTCACTCCCTGGGAATTGGGGAATGCCGCTAATTGGGAACGCTGGGATCCCGTTCTTTGGGAATACTGGAATCCCATCTGCTGGAATCTTTGGGATCTCACTCTTTGAGAATTCGGGGACCCCATCAACTGGGATTTTTTGGGATCCCGTTCCTTAGGAACACCAGAATTCCATCAAACAGCATTTCCAGGATCTCCCTCCTCGGGGCACTCAGGGACCCCCCCAAAATTCCGTCACCTCCTGGAATTCCAGGGCCGGGAAGAGGCAGCTCTCGCCCCCGGCCGTGAAGTTGCAGAAGACCTTGAAGGAATCCCGGGAACAGCCCTGGTTGGGGTCGATCCAATATTCCCCTGCAGCGGGAAAACCGGGAATCACACCACAACCCCCCCCCAACACCCAGAGGGAGCCAAACCCCAGAATTTTGGGATAAAAAAGTGTTGGGATCTGAAATCCCGAGGTGGTTTCAGGGCAAACCTCTGTTGTCAGGATTAAAATCCTATATTTTTGGGGAGCCAAACCTTAATTTTTTGGGGGATAAAAAGATAAAAGTGTTGGGATCTGAAATCCCAAAAATCCCAAAGTGGTTTCAGGGCAAACCTCTGTTTTCAGGGTTAAAATCCTATATTTTTGGGGAACAAACCCCAATTTTTTGGGGATAAAAAGATAAAAGTGTTGGGATCTGAAATCCCGAGGTGGTTTCAGGGCAAACCTCTGTTGTCAGGATTAAAACCCCACTATTTTTGGGGAACAAACCCCAATTTTTTGGGGATAAAAAGATAAAAGTGTTGGGATCTGAAATCCCCAAGTGGTTTCAGGGCAAACCTCTGTTTTCAGGATTAAAATCCTATATTTTTGGGGAGCCAAACCCCAATTTTTTGGGGACTCCAACCCCCGTTTTTGGCCCCCAGAATCCTCATTTTTTTTGGCTCCAAATTCCCAATTTTTGCCCCCAAACTCACCGTCGGGCAGGTGGGGGTGGGCGAGCCGCAGGTCCTGGCAGGTCCTGGCCGGGTGTTCCCGGGATCCCTCGGGATTCCTGAGCCGCTCCAGCTCCTCCCTCAGGGAATTCAGGGAGCGCAGGATCCCCTCTCCCACCTCCCCCTCCCCCCCTTCTTCCCCTCCTTCCCAAAAAAGCGCCGGGGAGTCCAAGGAGCGCTTGGATTTCTTGGGAATTATTTGGAGGGGGAGGGGCTGGATCACCTCGCCGGGGGGGCCCTGGGGGAGGGGGGAAAGGGGGGAGGAAAACACCCCCCAAAAAAAAAAAAAAAAACATCAGGAACCCCCCCAAAATCCACCCGGGAATATCCGACCCCCCTCAAAACACCCCAAAACCCCGCCAGGAAAACCCAAATCTCCCCCAGAACACCCCAAAACCACACGGGAATACCCGATCCCCCCCAAAACACCCCAAAACCCCGCCAGGAAAACCCAAATCTCCCCCAGAACACCCCAAAACCACCCGGGAATACCCGATCCCCCCTCAAAACACCCCAAAACCCCGCCAGGAAAACCCAAATCTCCCCCAGAACACCCCAAAACCACCCGGGAATACCCGATCCCCCCCCAAAACACCCCAAAACCCCACCAGGACCACCCAAATCTCCCCCAGAACACCCCAAAACCACCCGGGAATACCCGATCCCCCCCAAACCCCCCCAAAAAACCCCTCACCCCATCCCCCAAACCCCCCAAACCCCCAAAAAACCCCTCACCCCATCCCCCAAACCCCCCCAACCCCCCAAAAAACCCCTCACCCCATCCCCCAAACCCCCCAAAAAACCCCTCACCCCATCCCCCAAACCCCCCAAAAAACCCCCCAAAAAACCCCTCACCCCATCCCCCAAACCCCCCAACCCCCCAAAAAACCCCTCACCCCATCCCCCAAACCCCCCAACCCCCCAAAAAACCCCTCACCCCATCCCCCAAACCCCCCAACCCCCCCAAAAAACCCCTCACCCCATCCCCCAAACCCCCCAAAAAACCCCTCACCCCATCCCCCCAAACCCCCCCAACCCCCCAAAAAACCCCTCACCCCATCCCCCCAAACCCCCCAAAAAACCCCCCAAAAAACCCCTCACCCCATCCCCCAAACCCCCCCAACCCCCCAAAAACCCCTCACCCCATCCCCCAAACCCCCCAAACCCCCCAAAAAACCCCTCACCCCATCCCCCAACCCCCCAACCCCCCAAAAAACCCCTCACCCCATCCCCCAAACCCCCCCAACCCCCCAAAAAACCCCTCACCCCATCCCCCAAACCCCCAAAAAACCCCCCAAAAAACCCCTCACCCCATCCCCCCAAACCCCCCAACCCCCCAAAAAACCCCTCACCCCATCCCCCAAACCCCCCAACCCCCCAAAAAACCCCTCACCCCATCCCCCAAACCCCCCAAAAAACCCCTCACCCCATCCCCCAAACCCCCCAACCCCCCAAAAAACCCCTCACCCCATCCCCCAAACCCCCCAAAAACCCCCCCAAAAAACCCCTCACCCCATCCCCCAAACCCCCCCAAAAACCCCTCACCCCATCCCCCAAACCCCCCCAAACCCCCAAAAACCCCTCACCCCATCCCCCAAACCCCCCCAAACCCCCAAAAAACCCCTCACCCCCCATCCCCCAAACCCCCAAAAAACCCCTCACCCCATCCCCCAAACCCCCCAACCCCCCAAAAAACCCCTCACCCCATCCCCCAAACCCCCCAAAAAACCCCCCCAAAAAACCCCTCACCCCATCCCCCAAACCCCCCAACCCCCCAAAAAACCCCTCACCCCATCCCCCAAACCCCCCAAAAAACCCCTCACCCCATCCCCCAAACCCCCCAAAAAACCCCTCACCCCATCCCCCAAACCCCCCCACCCCCCAAAAAACCCCTCACCCCATCCCCCAAACCCCCCAAAAAACCCCCCAAAAAACCCCTCACCCCATCCCCCCCCCCAAACCCCCCCAACCCCCCAAAAAACCCCTCACCCCATCCCCCAAACCCCCCAAAAAACCCCTCACCCCATCCCCCAAACCCCCCAACCCCCAAAAAACCCCTCACCCCATCCCCCAAACCCCCCCAAATCCCCCAAAAAACCCCTCACCCCATCCCCCAAACCCCCCCAACCCCCCAAAAAACCCCTCACCCCATCCCCCAAACCCCCCAAAAAACCCCTCACCCCATCCCCCAAACCCCCCAAAAAACCCCTCACCCCATCCCCCAACCCCCCCAACCCCCCAAAAAACCCCTCACCCCATCCCCCAAACCCCCAAAAAACCCCTCACCCCATCCCCCAAACCCCCCAAAAAACCCCTCACCCCATCCCCCAAACCCCCCAAAAAACCCCTCACCCCATCCCCCAAACCCCCAAAAAACCCCTCACCCCATCCCCCAAACCCCCCAAAAACCCCCCAAAAAACCCCTCACCCCATCCCCCAAACCCCCCAAAAAACCCCTCACCCCATCCCCCAAACCCCCAACCCCCCAAAAAACCCCTCACCCCATCCCCCAAACCCCCCAAAAAACCCCTCACCCCATCCCCCAAACCCCCCAAAAAACCCCTCACCCCATCCCCCAAACCCCCCCACCCCCCAAAAAACCCCTCACCCCATCCCCCAAACCCCCCAAAAAACCCCCCAAAAAACCCCTCACCCCATCCCCCAAACCCCCCCAACCCCCCAAAAAACCCCTCACCCCATCCCCCAAACCCCCCAAAAAACCCCTCACCCCATCCCCCAAACCCCCCAACCCCCAAAAAACCCCTCACCCCATCCCCCAAACCCCCCCAAATCCCCCAAAAAACCCCTCACCCCATCCCCCAAACCCCCCCAAAAACCCCTCACCCCATCCCCCAACCCCCCAAAAAACCCCTCACCCCATCCCCCAAACCCCCCAACCCCCCAAAAAACCCCTCACCCCATCCCCCAAACCCCCCAAAAACCCCTCACCCCATCCCCCAACCCCCCAAAAAACCCCTCACCCCATCCCCCAAACCCCCCAAACCCCCCAAAAAACCCCTCACCCCATCCCCCAAACCCCCCAAAAAACCCCCCAAAAAACCCCTCACCCCATCCCCCAAACCCCCCAAACCCCCCAAAAAACCCCTCACCCCATCCCCCAAACCCCCCAACCCCCCAAAAAACCCCTCACCCCATCCCCCAAACCCCCAAACCCCCCAAAAAACCCCTCACCCCATCCCCCAAACCCCCCAACCCCCAAAAAACCCCTCACCCCATCCCCCCAACCCCCCAAAAAACCCCTCACCCCATCCCCCAAACCCCCCAACCCCCCAAAAAACCCCTCACCCCATCCCCCAAACCCCCAAAAAACCCCCCAAAAAACCCCTCACCCCATCCCCCAAACCCCCCAAAAAACCCCCAAAAAACCCCTCACCCCATCCCCCAAACCCCCCAAACCCCCCAAAAAACCCCTCACCCCATCCCCCAAACCCCCCAACCCCCCAAAAAACCCCTCACCCCATCCCCCAAACCCCCCAACCCCCCAAAAAACCCCTCACCCCATCCCCCAAACCCCCCCAACCCCCCCAAAAAACCCCTCACCCCATCCCCCAACCCCCCAAAAAACCCCTCACCCCATCCCCCAAACCCCCCAACCCCCCCAAAAAACCCCTCACCCCATCCCCCAAACCCCCCAAAAAACCCCCCAAAAAACCCCTCACCCCATCCCCCAAACCCCCCCAACCCCCCAAAAAACCCCTCACCCCATCCCCCAAACCCCCCAAAAAACCCCCCAAAAAACCCCTCACCCCATCCCCCAACCCCCCAAAAAACCCCTCACCCCATCCCCCAAACCCCCCCAAACCCCCCCCAAAACCTCCCCCAGCCCCCCTGGAGGCCCCAAACATCCCTCACACCCCCCAACCCCCCCCATCCAAACCCCCTGGGACCCCCCAAAGTCCCTCACGGGGTGTCCGGGGGGTCCGGGGGGTCCCCGCTGTCCTTTGGGTCCGGCTTGGCCCTGGGGGGGAGGGGGAGACAAAATTTGGGGGGATTAAGGGGGAATTAAGGGGGTTTGGGGTGTCAGGGGGGGGGATTTGGGGGGGACTTAAGGGGTTTGGGGGGGTTGGGGGAGGATTTGAGGGGTTCTGGGAGAGCTTTGGGGGGTTTTGAGGGGATTTTTGGAGGGAGGGTTGGGGTTTTTGGGGTTGGGGGGTTTTGAGGGGATTTTTGGAGGGAGGGTTGGGGTTTTTGGGGGGGTTGGGGGAGGATTTGAGGGGTTCTGGGAGAGCTTTGGGGGGTTTTGAGGGGATTTTTGGAGGGAGGGTTGGGGTTTTTGGGGGGGTTGGGGGAGGATTTGAGGGGTTCTGGGAGAGCTTTGGGGGGTTTTGAGGGGATTTTTGGAGGGAGGGTTGGGGTTTTTGGGGGGTTGGGGGAGGATTTGAGGGGTTCTGGGAGAGCTTTGGGGGGTTTGAGGGGATTTTTGGAGGGAGGGTCGGGGTTTTTGGGGGGTTGGGGGAGGATTTGAGGGGTTCTGGGAGAGCTTTGGGGGGTTTTGAGGGGATTTTTGGAGGGAGGGTTGGGGTTTTTGGGGGGGTTGGGGGAGGATTTGAGGGGTTCTGGGAGAGCTTTGGGGAGTTTTGAGGGGATTTTTGGAGGGAGGGTTGGGGTTTTTGGGGGGTTGGGGGAGGATTTGAGGGGTTCTGGGAGAGCTTTGGGGGTTTTGAGGGGATTTTTGGAGGGAGGGTTGGGGTTTTTGGGGGGGTTGGGGGAGGATTTGAGGGGTTCTGGGAGAGCTTTGGGGGTTTTGAGGGGATTTTTGGAGGGAGGGTTGGGGTTTTTGGGGGGGTTGGGGGAGGATTTGAGGGGTTCTGGGAGAGCTTTGGGGGGTTTTGAGGGGATTTTTGGAGGGAGGGTTGGGGTTTTTGGGGGGTTGGGGAGGATTTGAGGGGTTCTGGGAGAGCTTTGGGGGGTTTTGAGGGGATTTTTGGAGGGAGGGTTGGGGTTTTTGGGGGGGTTGGGGGGAGGATTTGAGGGGTTCTGGGAGAGCTTTGGGGGGTTTTGAGGGGATTTTTGGAGGGAGGGTTGGGGTTTTTGGGGGGTTGGGGGAGGATTTGAGGGGTTCTGGGAGAGCTTTGGGGGGTTTTGAGGGGATTTTTGGAGGGAGGGTTGGGGTTTTTGGGGGGGTTGGGGGGGAGGATTTGAGGGGTTCTGGGAGAGCTTTGGGGGGTTTTGAGGGGATTTTTGGACGGAGGGTTGGGGTTTTTGGGGGGGTTGGGGGAGGATTTGAGGGGTTCTGGGAGAGCTTTGGGGGGTTTTGAGGGGATTTTTGGAGGGAGGGTTGGGGTTTTGGGGGGGTTGGGGGAGGATTTGAGGGGTTCTGGGAGAGCTTTGGGGGGTTTTGAGGGGATTTTTGGAGGGAGGGTTGGGGTTTTTGGGGGGGTTGGGGGAGGATTTGAGGGGTTCTGGAGAGCTTTGGGGGGTTTTGAGGGGATTTTTGGACGGAGGGTTGGGTTTTTGGGGGGGTTGGGGGAGGATTTGAGGGGTTCTGGGAGAGCTTTGGGGGTTTTGAGGGGATTTTTGGAGGGAGGGTTGGGGTTTTTGGGGGGGTTGGGGGAGGATTTGAGGGGTTCTGGGAGAGCTTTGGGGGGTTTTGAGGGGATTTTTGGAGGGAGGGTCGGGGTTTTTGGGGGGGGTTGGGAGGATTTGAGGGGTTCTGGGAGAGCTTTGGGGGGTTTTGAGGGGATTTTTGGAGGGAGGGTTGGGGTTTTGGGGGGTTAGGGGAGGATTTGAGGGGTTCTGGGAGAGCTTTGGGGGGTTTTGAGGGGATTTTTGGAGGGAGGGTTGGGGTTTTTGGGGGGGTTGGGGGAGGATTTGAGGGGTTCTGGGAGAGCTTTGGGGGGTTTTGAGGGGATTTTTGGAGGGAGGGTTGGGGTTTTTGGGGGGTTGGGGGAGGATTTGAGGGGTTCTGGGAGAGCTTTGGGGGGTTTTGAGGGGATTTTTGGAGGGAGGGTTGGGGTTTTTGGGGGGGTTGAGAGGATTTGAGGGGTTCTGGGAGAGCTTTGGGGGGTTTTGAGGGGATTTTTGGAGGGAGGGTTGGGGTTTTTGGGGGGTTGGGGGAGGATTTGAGGGGTTCTGGGAGAGCTTTGGGGGGTTTTGAGGGGATTTTTGGAGGGAGGGTTGGGGTTTTTGGGGGGGTTGGGGGAGGATTTGAGGGGTTCTGGGAGAGCTTTGGGGGGTTTTGAGGGGATTTTTGGAGGGAGGGTTGGGGTTTTGGGGGGTTGGGGGAGGATTTGAGGGGTTCTGGGAGAGCTTTGGGGGGGTTTGAGGGGATTTTTGGAGGGAGGGTTGGGGTTTTTGGGGGGTTGGGGGAGGATTTGAGGGGTTCTGGGAGAGCTTTGGGGGGTTTTGAGGGGATTTTTGGAGGGAGGGTTGGGGTTTTGGGGGGTTGGGGGAGGATTTGAGGGGTTCTGGGAGAGCTTTGGGGGGTTTTGAGGGGATTTTTGGACGGAGGGTTGGGGTTTTTGGGGGGGTTGGGAGGATTTGAGGGGTTCTGGGAGAGCTTTGGGGGGTTTTGAGGGGATTTTTGGAGGGAGGGTTGGGGTTTTTGGGGGGTTGGGGGAGGATTTGAGGGGTTCTGGGAGAGCTTTGGGGGGTTTTGAGGGGATTTTTGGAGGGAGGGTTGGGGTTTTTGGGGGGGTTGGGAGGATTTGAGGGGTTCTGGGAGAGCTTTGGGGGGTTTTGAGGGGATTTTTGGAGGGAGGGTCGGGGTTTTTGGGGGGTTGGGGGAGGATTTGAGGGGTTCTGGGAGAGCTTTGGGGGGTTTTGAGGGGATTTTTGGAGGGAGGGTTGGGGTTTTTGGGGGGGTTGGGGGAGGATTTGAGGGGTTCTGGGAGAGCTTTGGGGGGTTTTGAGGGGATTTTTGGAGGGAGGGTTGGGGTTTTTGGGGGGGTTGGGAGGATTTGAGGGGTTCTGGGAGAGCTTTGGGGGGTTTTGAGGGGATTTTTGGAGGGAGGGTTGGGGTTTTTGGGGGGGTTGGGGGAGGATTTGAGGGGTTCTGGGAGAGCTTTGGGGGGTTTTGAGGGGATTTTTGGAGGGAGGGTTGGGGTTTTTGGGGGGGTTGGGGGAGGATTTGAGGGGTTCTGGGAGAGCTTTGGGGGGTTTTGAGGGGATTTTTGGAGGGAGGGTTGGGGTTTTTGGGGGGGTTGGGGGAGGATTTGAGGGGTTCTGGGAGAGCTTTGGGGGGTTTT
This sequence comes from Pyrocephalus nanus, assembly GCA_038380795.1. NCBI lineage: Eukaryota > Metazoa > Chordata > Aves > Passeriformes > Tyrannidae > Pyrocephalus > Pyrocephalus nanus. The sequence goes on from JAWZSU010000074.1 coordinate 56,519, forward strand.
GAGGGGATTTTTGGAGGGAGGGTTGGGGTTTTTGGGGGGGTTGGGAGGATTTGAGGGGTTCTGGGAGAGCTTTGGGGGGTTTTGAGGGGATTTTTGGAGGGAGGGTTGGGGTTTTTGGGGGGTTGGGGGAGGATTTGAGGGGTTCTGGGAGAGCTTTGGGGGGTTTTGAGGGGATTTTTGGAGGGAGGGTTGGGGTTTTTGGGGGGGTTGGGGGAGGATTTGAGGGGTTCTGGGAGAGCTTTGAGGGGTTTTGAGGGGATTTTTGGAGGGAGGGTTGGGGTTTTTGGGGGGTTGGGGGAGGATTTGAGGGGTTCTGGGAGAGCTTTGGGGGGTTTTGAGGGGATTTTTGGAGGGAGGGTTGGGGTTTTTGGGGGGGTTGGGGGAGGATTTGAGGGGTTCTGGGAGAGCTTTGGGGGGTTTTGAGGGGATTTTTGGAGGGAGGGTTGGGGTTTTTGGGGGGGTTGGGGGAGGATTTGAGGGGTTCTGGGAGAGCTTTGGGGGGTTTTGAGGGGATTTTTGGAGGGAGGGTTGGGGTTTTTTGGGGGGGTTGAGAGGATTTAGGGGTTTTCTGGGAGGTCTCAGGAGGTTTTGGGCTGGTTTTTTTTTTGGGGGGGGGTCCCACCATGGCTCCTTTGGCTCCTTTGGGACCAGCCGGACCCTGCGGGAAAAAAAGGTGAGGGGGGTGTTAAATTTAGGGGGAGAGAACCCCCCAAAATCCAAGAGGGGGGAGAAATTTGGGGGATGGGGGGGGGGGGGAGGGGATACAAAACACCCCCTCTACCCATCCCAAAAGATTTAGGGGAGCAAAAACTCACGGGGTGTCCTGGGGGGCCGGAGGGGCCGAGGGGTCCCGATGCTCCCGGCATTCCCTGGGGGGAGGGAAAAGGGGGAGAGACCCCCCAAAATTATCAAGGAATTATCAATAACCCCCCCCAAAACCCCTAAAAAGCCCCAAAAGGACCCAACAACAACCCCCCCCTCCCGAAATCCCCCTCAAATCTCCCCCTTTGACCCCCCCAAAGCCCATCAGGACACCCCAGACCCCCCCAAATTCCCCCAACCCCCCCCCCCAAAACCCCCTAAACTCCTCCCAGGACTTGCCAAGCCCTCCAGGACTCCCCCAAATTCTCCACACCCCAAAACCTCCTGGAAACTTCCCCTCCCCACCCAAAAAAAACCCCTCAACCCTCCCCCCCCCCAGGTCCTTCAAATGCCCCCCAAAGCCCTTGAAATCCCCCCCTCCACCCCCCCATGACCCCCCAAACCTCCCCAACTCCCCCCCAAACCCCCCAAATCCCTTCAAATCCCCCCAACTTCCCCCCAAACCCCTTCAATACCCCCCCAAACCCCCCAAATTCCCCCCAAACCTCCCCAATTCCCCCCCAAACCCCCCAAATTCCCCCCCAAACCCCCCAATTTCTCCTCAAATCCCCCCCAAATCCCCCCCAAACCCCTTCAATACCCCCCAAACCCCCCAATTTCTCCTCAAATCCCCCCCAAATCCCCCCCAAACCCCTTCAATTCCCCCCCAAACCCCCCAATTTCTCCTCAAATCCCCCCCAAATCCCCCCCAAACCCCTTCAATTCCTCCCCAAACCCCCCAATTTCTCCTCAAAGCCCCCCCAAATCCCCCCCAAACCCCTTCAATTCCTCCCCAAACCCCCCAATTTCTCCTCAAAGCCCCCCCAAATCCCCCCAAACCCCTTCAATTCCCCCCCAAACCCCCCAAATCCCTTCAAATCCCCCCCAAATCCCCCCAAACCCCCCAAATTCCCCCCCAAACCCCCCAATTTCTCCTCAAATCCCCCCCAAATCCCCCCCAAACCCCTTCAATTCCTCCCCAAACCCCCCAATTTCTCCTCAAATCCCCCCCAAATCCCCCCCAAACCCCTTCAATTCCCCCCCAAACCCCCCAATTTCTCCTCAAAGCCCCCCAAAATTCTTCCCCCCCCTCACCGTGTCCCCCTTGCTCCCGGTGGGTCCGGGGGGTCCCGGCAGACCCCGCTCCCCTTTGTCCCCCTGCTCGCCCGGGGGTCCAATCAGCCCAATCAGCCCGGGGTGACCCTGGGGAAAAAAGGGGATACCCCGAAATTTGGGGGGGTTTGGGGGGGTTTGGGGGGGATTGGGGGGGATTTGAGGGGTTTGGGGGGGATTTGAGGGGGTTTGGGGGGGTCACAGGGGGAGTTTGGGGGGGATTTGAGGGGTTTGGGGGGGATTTGAGGGGGTTTGGGGGGGTCACAGAGGGAGTTTGGGGGGGATTTGAGGGGATTTAGGAGGGTTTGGGGGTCACAGGGGGAGTTTGGGGGGGATTTGAGGGGTTTGGGGGGGATTTGAGGGGATTTAGGAGGGTTTGGGGGGGTCACAGGGGGAGTTTGGGGGGGATTTGAGGGGTTTGGGGGGGATTTGAGGGGGTTTGGGGGGGTCACAGAGGGAGTTTGGGGGGGATTTGAGGGGTTTGGGGCGTGTTGGGGGGTCACAGGGGGGTCACAGGGGGGCATTTGGGGGAGATTTGAGGGGATTTGGGGAGGGTGGGAGGATCTGAAGAGGTTTGGGGGGATTTGAAGGGGTTTGGGGGGGGATTTGGGGCAATTTTGGGGGATTTGAAGGGACTTAGGAGGGTTTGGGGGGTCACAGGGGGGCATTTAGGGGGGATTTGAGGGGATTTGGGGAGGGTGGGAGGATCTGAAGAGGTTTGGGGGGATTTGAAGGGGTTTGGGGGGGGATTTGGGGCAATTTTGGGGGATTTGAAGGGACTTAGGAGGGTTTGGGGGGTCACAGGGGGGCATTTGGGGGGGATTTGAGGGGATTTGGGGAGGGTGGGAGGATCTGAAGAGGTTTGGGGGGATTTGAAGGGGTTTGGGGGGGGATTTGGGGCAATTTTGGGGGATTTGAAGGGACTTAGGAGGGTTTGGGGGGTCACAGGGGGAGTTTGGGGGAGATTTGAGGGGATTTGGGGAGGGTGGGAGGATCTGAAGAGGTTTGGGGGGATTTGAAGGGGTTTGTGGGGGGATTTGGGGCAATTTTGGGGGGATTTGAAGGGACTTAGGAGGGTTTGGGGGGTCACAGGGGGGCATTTAGGGGGGATTTGAGGGGATTTGGGGAGGGTGGGAGGATCTGAAGAGGTTTGGGGGGATTTGAAGGGGTTTGGGGGGGGATTTGGGGCAATTTTGGGGGGATTTGAAGGGACTTAGGAGGGTTTGGGGGGTCACAGGGGGAGTTTGGGGGGGATTTGAGGGGATTTGGGGGGGGATTTGGGGCAATTTTGGGGGGATTTGAAGGGACTTAGGAGGGTTTGGGGGGTCCTGGGGTGGTTCTGGGGGGATTGGGGGGGGGGGTTAGGGGGGTCCTGGGTGGGATTTAGGGGGATATGAAAGGGTTTGGGGGGATTTGGGGGGATTTGAAGAGATTTAGGAGGGTTTGGGGAGGTTTGGGGCTGTTGTGGGGGGGAATTGGGAGGTCCTGGGCTGGTTTTGGGGATCCTGGGGGGGTTTTGTTTCCCCCCCAAATGAGGTTGAGGGAACTCCTCACCTTCTCCCCTTTGGCTCCGGCGTCTCCCCTGAGCCCAGGAATTCCAGGAGGTCCCTGCAGGATCAGCCATGGAATTTTGGGGGGGGATAAATGTAGGGACCCCCTTTTTTTTGGGGGGGGGAGGGATAAAGGGGGCACTCCCCACCCCCCTCATTTTTTGGGGGGAGGGTCTCTCTCACTCACCACCGGTCCGGGGGGTCCTGCCTGGCCCCTCATTCCCGGTTTTCCTTGTTCTCCCTGGGAAGGGGAAGGAAAGGTGGGGTTTGGGGGGGTTCCCGATCCAGGGATTTGGGGGGCTCAGTCCCAATATTTGGAGGTCCTGATCCCAGGACTTGGGGGTTCTGATCCCACGATTTTGGGGGTATCAATCCTGAGATTTTGGGGGGTTAATCCCCATATTTGGAGGGTGTCAATCCCGGGATTTTGGGCTCTAATTCCCAGGATTTTGGGGGGGTGAATCCCCATATTTGGAGGGTGTCAATCCCGGGATTTTGGGGGGGTTAATCCCCATATTTGGAGGGTGTCAATCCCGGGATTTTGGGGGGTTAATCCCCATATTTGGAGGGTGTCAATCCCGGGATTTTGGGGGGTTAATCCCCATATTTGGAGGGTGTCAATCCCAGGATTTTGGGGGGGTTAATCCTCATATTTGGAGGGTGTCAATCCTGGCATTTTGGGCTCTAATTCCCAGGATTTTGGGGGGGTTAATCCTCATATTTGGAGGGTGTCAATCCCGGCATTTTGGGCTCTAATTCCCAGGATTTTGGGGGGTTAATCCCCATATTTGGAGAGTGTCAATCCCAGGATTTGGGGGGGTTAACCCCCATATTTGGAGGGTGTCAATCCCGGGATTTTGGGCTCGAATTCCCAGGATTTTGGGGGGTTAATCCCCATATTTGGAGGGTGTCAATCCTGGCATTTTGGGCTCTAATTCCCAGGATTTTGGGGGGGTTAATCCCCATATTTGGAGGGTGTCAATCCCAGGATTTTGGGGGGTTAATCCCCATATTTGGAGGGTGTCAGTCCCGGGATTTTGGGGGGGTTAATCCCCATATTTGGAGGCTGTCAATCCCGGGATTTTGGGCTCTAATTCCCGGGATTTTGTGCTCTAATTCCCAGGATTTTGGGGGGGTTAATCCCCATATTTGGAGGGTGTCAATCCCAGGATTTGGGGGGGTTAATCCCCATATTTGGGGGGTGTCAATCCCAGGATTTTGGGGGGTTAATCCCCATATTTGGAGGGTGTCAATCCCAGGATTTGGGGGGGTTAATCCCCATATTTGGAGGGTGTCAATCCCGGCATTTTGGGCTCTAATTCCCGGGATTTTGTGCTCTAATTCCCAGGATTTTGGGGGGGTTAATCCCCATATTTGGAGGGTGTCAATCCCAGGATTTGGGGGGGTTAATCCCCATATTTGGAGGGTGTCAATCCCGGCATTTTGGGCTCGAATTCCCAGGATTTTGGGGGGGTTAATCCCCATATTTGGAGGGTGTCAATCCCAGGATTTTGGGGGGGTTAATCCCCATATTTGGAGGGTGTCAATCCCGGGATTTTGGGCTTTAATTCCCAGGATTTTGGGGGGGTTAATCCCCATATTTGGAGGGTGTCAATCCCAGGATTTGGGGGGGTTAATCCCCATATTTGGAGGGTGTCAGTCCCGGGATTTTGGGGGGGTTAATCCCCATATTTGGAGGGTGTCAATCCCGGCATTTTGGGCTCGAATTCCCAGGATTTTGGGGGGGTTAATCCCCATATTTGGAGGGTGTCAATCCCAGGATTTTGGGGGGTTAATCCCCATATTTGGAGGGTGTCAATCCCAGGATTTGGGGGGGTTAATCCCCATATTTGGAGGGTGTCAATCCCGGCATTTTGGGCTCTAATTCCCAGGATTTTGGGGGGGTGAATCCCCATATTTGGGGGGTGTCAATCCCGGGATTTTGGGCTCGAATTCCCAGGATTTGGGGGGGTTAATCCCCATATTTGGAGGGTGTCAATCCCGGGATTTTGGGCTCGAATTCCCAGGATTTTGGGGGGTTAATCCCCATATTTGGAGGGTGTCAATCCCAGGATTTTGGGGGGTTAATCCCCATATTTGGAGGGTGTCAATCCCGGCATTTTGGGCTCGAATTCCCAGGATTTTGGGGGGGTGAATCCCCATATTTGGAGGCTGTCAATCCCGGCATTTTGGGCTCTAATTCCCGGGATTTTGGGCTCTAATTCCCAGGATTTTGGGGGGGTTAATCCCCATATTTGGAGGGTGTCAATCCCGGCATTTTGGGCTCTAATTCCCAGGATTTTGGGGGGTTAATCCCCATATTTGGAGGGTGTCAATCCCAGGATTTTGGGGGGGTTAATCCCCATATTTGGAGGGTGTCAATCCCAGGATTTTGGGGGGTTAATCCCCATATTTGGAGGGTGTCAATCCCGGGATTTTGGGGGGTTAATCCCCATATTTGGAGGGTGTCAATCCCGGGATTTGGGGGGGTGAATCCCCATATTTGGAGGGTGTCAATCCCGGGATTTTGGGCTCGAATTCCCAGGATTTGGGGGGGTGAATCCCCATATTTGGAGGGTGTCAGTCCCAGCATTTTGGGCTCGAATTCCCAGGATTTGGGGGGTGTCAATCCCGGGATTTTGGGCTCGAATTCCCAGGATTTGGGGGGGTGAATCCCCATATTTGGAGGGTGTCAGTCCCAGCATTTTGGGCTCGAATTCCCAGGATTTGGGGGGTGTCAATCCCGGGATTTTGGGCTCGAATTCCCAGGATTTGGGGGGGTGAATCCCCATATTTGGAGGGTGTCAGTCCCAGCATTTTGGGCTCGAATTCCCAGGATTTGGGGGGTGTCAATCCCAGCATTTTGGGCTCGAATTCCCAGGATTTGGGGGGTGTCAATCCCGGGATTTTGGGCTCGAATTCCCAGGATTTTGGGGTGCTTTTCCCTCACCACAGCTCCCGGCAGCCCCCTCAGTCCGTCCGGTCCCGTTTTCCCGGCGGCTCCCGCGGGTCCCACGGGTCCCGTTTTTCCAGGAGCGCCTCCAGCTCCGGATTCTCCCTGTGGGAACAGCCACGTTCCTGGGCCTGAGGGTGATCCAGTGGATTTTCCCCCTCCCCTGGGATCCCTGGGATCACCCACCTTGGCCCCCTTCTCGCCCTGACGCCCCTCGGGGCCGCGCGATCCGGCGGGACCCTGCGGAGAAACGGGAATGTCAGGAGGGATCTGGGATCCAAGGGAGGGATCTGGGATCCAGGAGAGGGATCTGGGATCCAAGGGAGGGATCTCTGGGATCCCAGAGGGATCTGGGACCCTGGGGAGGGATCTGGGATCCAGGAGAGGGATCTGGGACCCTGGGGAGGGATCTCTGGGATCCCAGAGGGATCTGGGAGCCTGGGGAGGGATCTGGGATCCAGGAGAGGGATCTGGGATCCAAGGGAGGGATCTGGGATCCCAGAGGGATCTGGGACCCTGGGGAGGGATCTCTGGGATCCAGGAGAGGGATCTGGGATCCAAGGGAGGGATCTCTGGGATCCCAGAGGGATCTGGGACCCTGGGGAGGGATCTGGGATCCCAGAGGGATCTGGGACCCTGGGGAGGGATCTGGGATCCAGGAGAGGGATCTGGGATCCAAGGGAGGGATCTGGGATCCCAGAGGGATCTGGGATCCAAGGGAGGGATCTGGGATCCAGGAGAGGGATCTGGGATCCAAGGGAGGGATCTCTGGGATCCCAGAGGGATCTGGGATCCAAGGGAGGGATCTGGGATCCAGGAGAGGGATCTGGGATCCTGGGGAGGGATCTCTGGGATCCCAGAGGGATCTGGGACCCTGGGGAGGGATCTGGGATCCAGGAGAGGGATCTGGGACCCTGGGGAGGAGTCTGGGATCCAGGAGAGGGATCTGGGACCCTGGGGAGGGATCTCTGGGATCCCAGAGGGATCTGGGATCCAAGGGAGGGATCTCTGGGATCCCAGAGGGATCTGGGACCCTGGGGAGGGATCTGGGATCCCAGAGGGATCTGGGATCCAGGAGAGGGATCTGGGACCCTGGGGAGGGATCTCTGGGATCCAGGAGAGGGATCTGGGACCCTGGGGAGGGATCTCTGGGATCCCAGAGGGATCTGGGACCCTGGGGAGGGATCTCTGGGATCCCAGAGGGATCTGGGACCCTGGGGAGGGATCTCTGGGATCCAGGAGAGGGATCTGGGACCCTGGGGAGGGATCTCTGGGATCCCAGAGGGATCTGGGACCCTGGGGAGGGATCTCTGGGATCCAGGAGAGGGATCTGGGACCCTGGGGAGGGATCTGGGATCCAGGAGAGGGATCTGGGACCCTGGGGAGGGATCTGGGATCCCAGAGGGATCTGGGACCCTGGGGAGGGATCTGGGATCCAGGAGAGGGATCTGGGATCCCAGAGGGATCTGGGATCCAGGAGAGGGATCTGGGACCCTGGGGAGGGATCTGGGATCCCAGAGGGATCTGGGATCCAAGGGAGGGATCTCTGGGATCCCAGAGGGATCTGGGACCCTGGGGAGGGATCTGGGACCCTGGGGAGGGATCTGGGATCCCAGAGGGATCTGGGACCCAAGGGAGGGATCTCTGGGATCCCAGAGGGATCTGGGACCCTGGGGAGGGATCTCTGGGATCCCAGAGGGATCTGGGACCCTGGGGAGGGATCTCTGGGATCCCAGAGGGATCTGGGACCCTGGGGAGGGATCTCTGGGATCCAGGAGAGGGATCTGGGACCCTGGGGAGGGATCTCTGGGATCCCAGAGGGATCTGGGATCCAAGGGAGGGATCTGGGATCCAGGAGAGGGATCTGGGATCCAAGGGAGGGATCTGGGATCCAGGAGAGGGATCTGGGACCCTGGGGAGGGATCTGGGATCCAGGAGAGGGATCTGGGACCCTGGGGAGGGATCTCTGGGATCCCAGAGGGATCTGGGACCCTGGGGAGGGATCTCTGGGATCCCAGAGGGATCTGGGACCCTGGGGAGGGATCTGGGATCCAGGAGAGGGATCTGGGATCCTGGGGAGGGATCTCTGGGATCCCAGAGGGATCTGGGACCCTGGGGAGGAGTCTGGGATCCCAGAGGGATCTGGGATCCAAGGGAGGGATCTGGGATCCCAGAGGGATCTGGGACCCTGGGGAGGGATCTCTGGGATCCCAGAGGGATCTGGGACCCTGGGGAGGGATCTCTGGGATCCCAGAGGGATCTGGGACCCTGGGGAGGAGTCTGGGATCCCAGAGGGATCTGGGATCCAAGGGAGGGATCTGGGATCCAGGAGAGGGATCTGGGATCCAGGAGAGGGATCTGGGATTGCAGGGTTTGGGATCTGGGATTGCAGGGTTTGGGATCTGGGATTGCAGGGTTTGGGATCTGGGATTGCAGGGTTTGGGATCTGGGATTGCAGGGTTTGGGATCTGGGATTGCAGGGTTTGGGATCTGGGATTGCAGGGTTTGGGATCTGGGATTGCAGGGTTTGGGATCTGGGATTGCAGGGTTTGGGATCTGGGATTGCAGGGGAGGGATCTGGGATTGCAGGGGAGGGATCTGGGATTGCAGGGGAGGGATCTGGGATTGCAGGGTTTGGGATCTGGGATTGCAGGGTTTGGGATCTGGGATTGCAGGGTTTGGGATCTGGGATTGCAGGGGAGGGATCTGGGATTGCAGGGTTTGGGATCTGGGATTGCAGGGGAGGGATCTGGGATTGCAGGGTTTGGGATCTGGGATTGCAGGGTTTGGGATCTGGGATTGCAGGGTTTGGGATCTGGGATTGCAGGGTTTGGGATCTGGGATTGCAGGGTTTGGGATCTGGGATTGCAGGGGAGGGATCTGGGATTGCAGGGTTTGGGATCTGGGATTGCAGGGTTTGGGATCTGGGATTGCAGGGTTTGGGATCTGGGATTGCAGGGTTTGGGATCTGGGATTGCAGGGGAGGGATCTGGGATTGCAGGGTTTGGGATCTGGGATTGCAGGGGAGGGATCTGGGATTGCAGGGTTTGGGATCTGGGATTGCAGGGGAGGGATCTGGGATTGCAGGGGAGGGATCTGGGATTGCAGGGTTTGGGATCTGGGATTGCAGGGTTTGGGATCTGGGATTGCAGGGTTTGGGATCTGGGATTGCAGGGGAGGGATCTGGGATTGCAGGGTTTGGGATCTGGGATTGCAGGGTTTGGGATCTGGGATTGCAGGGTTTGGGATCTGGGATTGCAGGGGAGGGATCTGGGATTGCAGGGTTTGGGATCTGGGATTGCAGGGTTTGGGATCTGGGATTGCAGGGTTTGGGATCTGGGATTGCAGGGTTTGGGATCTGGGATTGCAGGGTTTGGGATCTGGGATTGCAGGGGAGGGATCTGGGATTGCAGGGGAGGGATCTGGGATTGCAGGGTTTGGGATCTGGGATTGCAGGGTTTGGGATCTGGGATTGCAGGGGAGGGATCTGGGATTGCAGGGTTTGGGATCTGGGATTGCAGGGGAGGGATCTGGGATTGCAGGGGAGGGATCTGGGATTGCAGGGTTTGGGATCTGGGATTGCAGGGTTTGGGATCTGGGATTGCAGGGGAGGGATCTGGGATTGCAGGGTTTGGGATCTGGGATTGCAGGGTTTGGGATCTGGGATTGCAGGGTTTGGGATCTGGGATTGCAGGGTTTGGGATCTGGGATTGCAGGGGAGGGATCTGGGATTGCAGGGGAGGGATCTGGGATTGCAGGGTTTGGGATCTGGGATTGCAGGGTTTGGGATCTGGGATTGCAGGGTTTGGGATCTGGGATTGCAGGGGAGGGATCTGGGATTGCAGGGTTTGGGATCTGGGATTGCAGGGTTTGGGATCTGGGATTGCAGGGTTTGGGATCTGGGATTGCAGGGTTTGGGATCTGGGATTGCAGGGTTTGGGATCTGGGATTGCAGGGGAGGGATCTGGGATTGCAGGGTTTGGGATCTGGGATTGCAGGGTTTGGGATCTGGGATTGCAGGGTTTGGGATCTGGGATTGCAGGGTTTGGGATCTGGGATTGCAGGGGAGGGATCTGGGATTGCAGGGGAGGGATCTGGGATTGCAGGGTTTGGGATCTGGGATTGCAGGGTTTGGGATCTGGGATTGCAGGGTTTGGGATCTGGGATTGCAGGGTTTGGGATCTGGGATTGCAGGGTTTGGGATCTGGGATTGCAGGGTTTGGGATCTGGGATTGCAGGGTTTGGGATCTGGGATTGCAGGGGAGGGATCTGGGATTGCAGGGTTTGGGATCTGGGATTGCAGGGTTTGGGATCTGGGATTGCAGGGGAGGGATCTGGGATTGCAGGGTTTGGGATCTGGGATTGCAGGGTTTGGGATCTGGGATTGCAGGGTTTGGGATCTGGGATTGCAGGGTTTGGGATCTGGGATTGCAGGGTTTGGGATCTGGGATTGCAGGGTTTGGGATCTGGGATTGCAGGGTTTGGGATCTGGGATTGCAGGGTTTGGGATCTGGGATTGCAGGGGAGGGATCTGGGATTGCAGGGTTTGGGATCTGGGATTGCAGGGGAGGGATCTGGGATTGCAGGGTTTGGGATCTGGGATTGCAGGGGAGGGATCTGGGATTGCAGGGTTTGGGATCTGGGATTGCAGGGTTTGGGATCTGGGATTGCAGGGTTTGGGATCTGGGATTGCAGGGTTTGGGATCTGGGATCCCAGGGGAGGGATCTGGGATTGCAGGGTTTGGGATCTGGGATTGCAGGGGAGGGATCTGGGATTGCAGGGTTTGGGATCTGGGATTGCAGGGTTTGGGATCTGGGATTGCAGGGGAGGGATCTGGGATTGCAGGGTTTGGGATCTGGGATTGCAGGGGAGGGATCTGGGATTGCAGGGTTTGGGATCTGGGATTGCAGGGTTTGGGATCTGGGATTGCAGGGGAGGGATCTGGGATTGCAGGGTTTGGGATCTGGGATTGCAGGGGAGGGATCTGGGATTGCAGGGGAGGGATCTGGGATTGCAGGGTTTGGGATCTGGGATTGCAGGGTTTGGGATCTGGGATTGCAGGGTTTGGGATCTGGGACTGCAGGGTTTGGGATCTGGGATTGCAGGGTTTGGGATCTGGGATTGCAGGGTTTGGGATCTGGGATTGCAGGGTTTGGGATCTGGGATTGCAGGGTTTGGGATCTGGGATTGCAGGGGAGGGATCTGGGATTGCAGGGTTTGGGATCTGGGATTGCAGGGTTTGGGATCTGGGATTGCAGGGTTTGGGATCTGGGATTGCAGGGTTTGGGATCTGGGATTGCAGGGTTTGGGATCTGGGATTGCAGGGTTTGGGATCTGGGATTGCAGGGTTTGGGATCTGGGATTGCAGGGTTTGGGATCTGGGATTGCAGGGGAGGGATCTGGGATTGCAGGGTTTGGGATCTGGGATTGCAGGGGAGGGATCTGGGATTGCAGGGTTTGGGATCTGGGATTGCAGGGTTTGGGATCTGGGATTGCAGGGTTTGGGATCTGGGATTGCAGGGTTTGGGATCTGGGATTGCAGGGGAGGGATCTGGGATTGCAGGGTTTGGGATCTGGGATTGCAGGGTTTGGGATCTGGGATTGCAGGGTTTGGGATCTGGGATTGCAGGGTTTGGGATCTGGGATTGCAGGGTTTGGGATCTGGGATCGCAGGGTTTGGGATCTGGGATCGCAGGGTTTGGGATCTGGGATCGCAGGGTTTGGGATCTGGGATTGCAGGGTTTGGGATCTGGGATTGCAGGGTTTGGGATCTGGGATTGCAGGGTTTGGGATCTGGGATTGCAGGGTTTGGGATCTGGGATTGCAGGGTTTGGGATCTGGGATTGCAGGGTTTGGGATCTGGGATTGCAGGGTTTGGGATCTGGGATTGCAGGGTTTGGGATCTGGGATTGCAGGGTTTGGGATCTGGGATTGCAGGGTTTGGGATCTGGGATTGCAGGGTTTGGGATCTGGGATTGCAGGGGAGGGATCTGGGATTGCAGGGTCTGGGATCTGGGATTGCAGGGTTTGGGATCTGGGATTGCAGGGTTTGGGATCTGGGATTGCAGGGTTTGGGATCTGGGATTGCAGGGTTTGGGATCTGGGATTGCAGGGTTTGGGATCTGGGATTGCAGGGTTTGGGATCTGGGATTGCAGGGTTTGGGATCTGGGATTGCAGGGTTTGGGATCTGGGATTGCAGGGTTTGGGATCTGGGATTGCAGGGTTTGGGATCTGGGATTGCAGGGTTTGGGATCTGGGATTGCAGGGTTTGGGATCTGGGATTGCAGGGTTTGGGATCTGGGATTGCAGGGTTTGGGATCTGGGATTGCAGGGTTTGGGATCTGGGATTGCAGGGTTTGGGATCTGGGATTGCAGGGTTTGGGATCTGGGATTGCAGGGTTTGGGATCTGGGATTGCAGGGGAGGGATCTGGGATTGCAGGGGAGGGATCTGGGATTGCAGGGTTTGGGATCTGGGATTGCAGGGTTTGGGATCTGGGATTGCAGGGTTTGGGATCTGGGATTGCAGGGTTTGGGATCTGGGATTGCAGGGTTTGGGATCTGGGATTGCAGGGTTTGGGATCTGGGATTGCAGGGTTTGGGATCTGGGATTGCAGGGTTTGGGATCTGGGATTGCAGGGTTTGGGATCTGGGATTGCAGGGTTTGGGATCTGGGATTGCAGGGGAGGGATCTGGGATTGCAGGGTTTGGGATCTGGGATTGCAGGGGAGGGATCTGGGATTGCAGGGTTTGGGATCTGGGATTGCAGGGGAGGGATCTGGGATTGCAGGGTTTGGGATCTGGGATTGCAGGGGAGGGATCTGGGATTGCAGGGTTTGGGATCTGGGATTGCAGGGTTTGGGATCTGGGATTGCAGGGTTTGGGATCTGGGATTGCAGGGTTTGGGATCTGGGATTGCAGGGTTTGGGATCTGGGATTGCAGGGTTTGGGATCTGGGATTGCAGGGTTTGGGATCTGGGATTGCAGGGTTTGGGATCTGGGATTGCAGGGTTTGGGATCTGGGATTGCAGGGTTTGGGATCTGGGATTGCAGGGGAGGGATCTGGGATTGCAGGGTTTGGGATCTGGGATTGCAGGGTTTGGGATCTGGGATTGCAGGGTTTGGGATCTGGGATTGCAGGGTTTGGGATCTGGGATTGCAGGGTTTGGGATCTGGGATTGCAGGGGAGGGATCTGGGATTGCAGGGTTTGGGATCTGGGATTGCAGGGTTTGGGATCTGGGATTGCAGGGTTTGGGATCTGGGATTGCAGGGTTTGGGATCTGGGATTGCAGGGGAGGGATCTGGGATTGCAGGGTTTGGGATCTGGGATTGCAGGGTTTGGGATCTGGGATTGCAGGGTTTGGGATCTGGGATTGCAGGGTTTGGGATCTGGGATTGCAGGGTTTGGGATCTGGGATTGCAGGGGAGGGATCTGGGATTGCAGGGTTTGGGATCTGGGATTGCAGGGTTTGGGATCTGGGATTGCAGGGGAGGGATCTGGGATTGCAGGGTTTGGGATCTGGGATTGCAGGGTTTGGGATCTGGGATTGCAGGGTTTGGGATCTGGGATTGCAGGGTTTGGGATCTGGGATTGCAGGGTTTGGGATCTGGGATTGCAGGGTTTGGGATCTGGGATTGCAGGGTTTGGGATCTGGGATTGCAGGATTTGGGATCTGGGATTGCAGGGGAGGGATCTGGGATTGCAGGGGAGGGATCTGGGATTGCAGGGTTTGGGATCTGGGATTGCAGGGTTTGGGATCTGGGATTGCAGGGTTTGGGATCTGGGATTGCAGGGTTTGGGATCTGGGATTGCAGGGTTTGGGATCTGGGATTGCAGGGTTTGGGATCTGGGATTGCAGGGTTTGGGATCTGGGATTGCAGGGTTTGGGATCTGGGATTGCAGGGTTTGGGATCTGGGATTGCAGGGTTTGGGATCTGGGATTGCAGGGTTTGGGATCTGGGATTGCAGGGTTTGGGATCTGGGATTGCAGGGTTTGGGATCTGGGATTGCAGGGGAGGGATCTGGGATTGCAGGGTTTGGGATCTGGGATTGCAGGGTTTGGGATCTGGGATTGCAGGGGAGGGATCTGGGATTGCAGGGTTTGGGATCTGGGATTGCAGGGTTTGGGATCTGGGATTGCAGGGTTTGGGATCTGGGATTGCAGGGGAGGGATCTGGGATTGCAGGGTTTGGGATCTGGGATTGCAGGGTTTGGGATCTGGGATTGCAGGGTTTGGGATCTGGGATTGCAGGGGAGGGATCTGGGATTGCAGGGTTTGGGATCTGGGATTGCAGGGTTTGGGATCTGGGATTGCAGGGTTTGGGATCTGGGATTGCAGGGTTTGGGATCTGGGATTGCAGGGTTTGGGATCTGGGATTGCAGGGTTTGGGATCTGGGATTGCAGGGTTTGGGATCTGGGATTGCAGGGTTTGGGATCTGGGATTGCAGGGTTTGGGATCTGGGATTGCAGGGTTTGGGATCTGGGATTGCAGGGTTTGGGATCTGGGATTGCAGGGTTTGGGATCTGGGATTGCAGGGTTTGGGATCTGGGATTGCAGGGTTTGGGATCTGGGATTGCAGGGTTTGGGATCTGGGATTGCAGGGTTTGGGATCTGGGATTGCAGGGTTTGGGATCTGGGATTGCAGGGTTTGGGATCTGGGATTGCAGGGTTTGGGATCTGGGATTGCAGGGTTTGGGATCTGGGATTGCAGGGTTTGGGATCTGGGATTGCAGGGTTTGGGATCTGGGATTGCAGGGTTTGGGATCTGGGATTGCAGGGTTTGGGATCTGGGATTGCAGGGTTTGGGATCTGGGATTGCAGGGTTTGGGATCTGGGATTGCAGGGGAGGGATCTGGGATTGCAGGGGAGGGATCTGGGATTGCAGGGGAGGGATCTGGGATTGCAGGGGAGGGATCTGGGATTGCAGGGTTTGGGATCTGGGATTGCAGGGTTTGGGATCTGGGATTGCAGGGTTTGGGATCTGGGATTGCAGGGTTTGGGATCTGGGATTGCAGGGTTTGGGATCTGGGATTGCAGGGGAGGGATCTGGGATTGCAGGGGAGGGATCTGGGATTGCAGGGGAGGGATCTGGGATTGCAGGGGAGGGATCTGGGATTGCAGGGGAGGGATCTGGGATTGCAGGGTTTGGGATCTGGGATTGCAGGGTTTGGGATCTGGGATTGCAGGGTTTGGGATCTGGGATTGCAGGGTTTGGGATCTGGGATTGCAGGGTTTGGGATCTGGGATTGCAGGGGAGGGATCTGGGATTGCAGGGTTTGGGATCTGGGATTGCAGGGTTTGGGATCTGGGATTGCAGGGTTTGGGATCTGGGATTGCAGGGTTTGGGATCTGGGATTGCAGGGTTTGGGATCTGGGATTGCAGGGGAGGGATCTGGGATTGCAGGGTTTGGGATCTGGGATTGCAGGGTTTGGGATCTGGGATTGCAGGGTTTGGGATCTGGGATTGCAGGGTTTGGGATCTGGGATTGCAGGGGAGGGATCTGGGATTGCAGGGGAGGGATCTGGGATTGCAGGGTTTGGGATCTGGGATTGCAGGGGAGGGATCTGGGATTGCAGGGTTTGGGATCTGGGATTGCAGGGTTTGGGATCTGGGATTGCAGGGTTTGGGATCTGGGATTGCAGGGTTTGGGATCTGGGATTGCAGGGTTTGGGATCTGGGATTGCAGGGTTTGGGATCTGGGATTGCAGGGGAGGGATCTGGGATTGCAGGGTTTGGGATCTGGGATTGCAGGGTTTGGGATCTGGGATTGCAGGGTTTGGGATCTGGGATTGCAGGGTTTGGGATCTGGGATTGCAGGGTTTGGGATCTGGGATTGCAGGGTTTGGGATCTGGGATTGCAGGGTTTGGGATCTGGGATTGCAGGGTTTGGGATCTGGGATTGCAGGGTTTGGGATCTGGGATTGCAGGGTTTGGGATCTGGGATTGCAGGGTTTGGGATCTGGGATTGCAGGGTTTGGGATCTGGGATTGCAGGGTTTGGGATCTGGGATTGCAGGGTTTGGGATCTGGGATTGCAGGGTTTGGGATCTGGGATTGCAGGGGAGGGATCTGGGATTGCAGGGTTTGGGATCTGGGATTGCAGGGTTTGGGATCTGGGATTGCAGGGGAGGGATCTGGGATTGCAGGGTTTGGGATCTGGGATTGCAGGGTTTGGGATCTGGGATTGCAGGGTTTGGGATCTGGGATTGCAGGGGAGGGATCTGGGATTGCAGGGTTTGGGATCTGGGATTGCAGGGTTTGGGATCTGGGATTGCAGGGTTTGGGATCTGGGATTGCAGGGTTTGGGATCTGGGATTGCAGGGTTTGGGATCTGGGATTGCAGGGTTTGGGATCTGGGATTGCAGGGGAGGGATCTGGGATTGCAGGGTTTGGGATCTGGGATTGCAGGGTTTGGGATCTGGGATTGCAGGGTTTGGGATCTGGGATTGCAGGGTTTGGGATCTGGGATTGCAGGATTTGGGATCTGGGATTGCAGGGGAGGGATCTGGGATTGCAGGGGAGGGATCTGGGATTGCAGGGTTTGGGATCTGGGATTGCAGGGTTTGGGATCTGGGATTGCAGGGTTTGGGATCTGGGATTGCAGGGGAGGGATCTGGGATTGCAGGGTTTGGGATCTGGGATTGCAGGGTTTGGGATCTGGGATTGCAGGGTTTGGGATCTGGGATTGCAGGGGAGGGATCTGGGATTGCAGGGGAGGGATCTGGGATTGCAGGGTTTGGGATCTGGGATTGCAGGGTTTGGGATCTGGGATTGCAGGGTTTGGGATCTGGGATTGCAGGGTTTGGGATCTGGGATTGCAGGGTTTGGGATCTGGGATTGCAGGGGAGGGATCTGGGATTGCAGGGTTTGGGATCTGGGATTGCAGGGTTTGGGATCTGGGATTGCAGGGTTTGGGATCTGGGATTGCAGGGTTTGGGATCTGGGATTGCAGGGTTTGGGATCTGGGATTGCAGGGTTTGGGATCTGGGATTGCAGGGTTTGGGATCTGGGATTGCAGGGTTTGGGATCTGGGATTGCAGGGTTTGGGATCTGGGATTGCAGGGTTTGGGATCTGGGATTGCAGGGGAGGGATCTGGGATTGCAGGGTTTGGGATCTGGGATTGCAGGGTTTGGGATCTGGGATTGCAGGGTTTGGGATCTGGGATTGCAGGGGAGGGATCTGGGATTGCAGGGTTTGGGATCTGGGATTGCAGGGTTTGGGATCTGGGATTGCAGGGGAGGGATCTGGGATTGCAGGGTTTGGGATCTGGGATTGCAGGGTTTGGGATCTGGGATTGCAGGGTTTGGGATCTGGGATTGCAGGGGAGGGATCTGGGATTGCAGGGTTTGGGATCTGGGATTGCAGGGTTTGGGATCTGGGATTGCAGGGTTTGGGATCTGGGATTGCAGGGTTTGGGATCTGGGATTGCAGGGTTTGGGATCTGGGATTGCAGGGTTTGGGATCTGGGATTGCAGGGTTTGGGATCTGGGATTGCAGGGTTTGGGATCTGGGATTGCAGGGTTTGGGATCTGGGATTGCAGGGTTTGGGATCTGGGATTGCAGGGTTTGGGATCTGGGATTGCAGGGTTTGGGATCTGGGATTGCAGGGTTTGGGATCTGGGATTGCAGGGTTTGGGATCTGGGATTGCAGGGTTTGGGATCTGGGATTGCAGGGTTTGGGATCTGGGATTGCAGGGTTTGGGATCTGGGATTGCAGGGGAGGGATCTGGGATTGCAGGGGAGGGATCTGGGATTGCAGGGTTTGGGATCTGGGATTGCAGGGTTTGGGATCTGGGATTGCAGGGTTTGGGATCTGGGATTGCAGGGTTTGGGATCTGGGATTGCAGGGTTTGGGATCTGGGATTGCAGGGTTTGGGATCTGGGATTGCAGGGGAGGGATCTGGGATTGCAGGGTTTGGGATCTGGGATTGCAGGGTTTGGGATCTGGGATTGCAGGGTTTGGGATCTGGGATTGCAGGGGAGGGATCTGGGATTGCAGGGTTTGGGATCTGGGATTGCAGGGTTTGGGATCTGGGATTGCAGGGTTTGGGATCTGGGATTGCAGGGTTTGGGATCTGGGATTGCAGGGTTTGGGATCTGGGATTGCAGGGTTTGGGATCTGGGATTGCAGGGTTTGGGATCTGGGATTGCAGGGTTTGGGATCTGGGATTGCAGGGTTTGGGATCTGGGATTGCAGGGTTTGGGATCTGGGATTGCAGGGGAGGGATCTGGGATTGCAGGGTTTGGGATCTGGGATTGCAGGGTTTGGGATCTGGGATTGCAGGGTTTGGGATCTGGGATTGCAGGGTTTGGGATCTGGGATTGCAGGGTTTGGGATCTGGGATTGCAGGGTTTGGGATCTGGGATTGCAGGGGAGGGATCTGGGATTGCAGGGTTTGGGATCTGGGATTGCAGGGTTTGGGATCTGGGATTGCAGGGGAGGGATCTGGGATTGCAGGGTTTGGGATCTGGGATTGCAGGGTTTGGGATCTGGGATTGCAGGGTTTGGGATCTGGGATTGCAGGGTTTGGGATCTGGGATTGCAGGGTTTGGGATCTGGGATTGCAGGGTTTGGGATCTGGGATTGCAGGGTTTGGGATCTGGGACTGCAGGGTTTGGGATCTGGGATTGCAGGGTTTGGGATCTGGGATTGCAGGGTTTGGGATCTGGGATTGCAGGGGAGGGATCTGGGATTGCAGGGTTTGGGATCTGGGATTGCAGGGTTTGGGATCTGGGATTGCAGGGTTTGGGATCTGGGATTGCAGGGTTTGGGATCTGGGATTGCAGGGGAGGGATCTGGGATTGCAGGGTTTGGGATCTGGGATTGCAGGGTTTGGGATCTGGGATTGCAGGGGAGGGATCTGGGATTGCAGGGTTTGGGATCTGGGATTGCAGGGGAGGGATCTGGGATTGCAGGGTTTGGGATCTGGGATTGCAGGGTTTGGGATCTGGGATTGCAGGGTTTGGGATCTGGGATTGCAGGGTTTGGGATCTGGGATTGCAGGGTTTGGGATCTGGGATTGCAGGGTTTGGGATCTGGGATTGCAGGGTTTGGGATCTGGGATTGCAGGGTTTGGGATCTGGGATTGCAGGGTTTGGGATCTGGGATTGCAGGGTTTGGGATCTGGGATTGCAGGGTTTGGGATCTGGGATTGCAGGGTTTGGGATCTGGGATTGCAGGGTTTGGGATCTGGGATTGCAGGGGAGGGATCTGGGATTGCAGGGTTTGGGATCTGGGATTGCAGGGGAGGGATCTGGGATTGCAGGGTTTGGGATCTGGGATTGCAGGGTTTGGGATCTGGGATTGCAGGGTTTGGGATCTGGGATTGCAGGGTTTGGGATCTGGGATTGCAGGGTTTGGGATCTGGGATTGCAGGGTTTGGGATCTGGGATTGCAGGGTTTGGGATCTGGGATTGCAGGGTTTGGGATCTGGGATTGCAGGGTTTGGGATCTGGGATTGCAGGGTTTGGGATCTGGGATTGCAGGGTTTGGGATCTGGGATTGCAGGGTTTGGGATCTGGGATTGCAGGGTTTGGGATCTGGGATTGCAGGGTTTGGGATCTGGGATTGCAGGGTTTGGGATCTGGGATTGCAGGGTTTGGGATCTGGGATTGCAGGGGAGGGATCTGGGATTGCAGGGTTTGGGATCTGGGATTGCAGGGTTTGGGATCTGGGATTGCAGGGTTTGGGATCTGGGATTGCAGGGTTTGGGATCTGGGATTGCAGGGTTTGGGATCTGGGATTGCAGGGTTTGGGATCTGGGATTGCAGGGTTTGGGATCTGGGATTGCAGGGTTTGGGATCTGGGATTGCAGGGTTTGGGATCTGGGATTGCAGGGTTTGGGATCTGGGATTGCAGGGTTTGGGATCTGGGATTGCAGGGTTTGGGATCTGGGATTGCAGGGGAGGGATCTGGGATTGCAGGGTTTGGGATCTGGGATTGCAGGGTTTGGGATCTGGGATTGCAGGGTTTGGGATCTGGGATTGCAGGGTTTGGGATCTGGGATTGCAGGGTTTGGGATCTGGGATTGCAGGGGAGGGATCTGGGATTGCAGGGTTTGGGATCTGGGATTGCAGGGGAGGGATCTGGGATTGCAGGGTTTGGGATCTGGGATTGCAGGGTTTGGGATCTGGGATTGCAGGGTTTGGGATCTGGGATTGCAGGGGAGGGATCTGGGATTGCAGGGTTTGGGATCTGGGATTGCAGGGTTTGGGATCTGGGATTGCAGGGTTTGGGATCTGGGATTGCAGGGTTTGGGATCTGGGATTGCAGGGTTTGGGATCTGGGATTGCAGGGTTTGGGATCTGGGATTGCAGGGTTTGGGATCTGGGATTGCAGGGGAGGGATCTGGGATTGCAGGGTTTGGGATCTGGGATTGCAGGGTTTGGGATCTGGGATTGCAGGGTTTGGGATCTGGGATTGCAGGGTTTGGGATCTGGGATTGCAGGGTTTGGGATCTGGGATTGCAGGGGAGGGATCTGGGATTGCAGGGTTTGGGATCTGGGATTGCAGGGGAGGGATCTGGGATTGCAGGGTTTGGGATCTGGGATTGCAGGGTTTGGGATCTGGGATTGCAGGGTTTGGGATCTGGGATTGCAGGGTTTGGGATCTGGGATTGCAGGGTTTGGGATCTGGGATTGCAGGGGAGGGATCTGGGATTGCAGGGTTTGGGATCTGGGATTGCAGGGTTTGGGATCTGGGATTGCAGGGTTTGGGATCTGGGATTGCAGGGTTTGGGATCTGGGATTGCAGGGTTTGGGATCTGGGATTGCAGGGGAGGGATCTGGGATTGCAGGGTTTGGGATCTGGGATTGCAGGGTTTGGGATCTGGGATTGCAGGGGAGGGATCTGGGATTGCAGGGTTTGGGATCTGGGATTGCAGGGTTTGGGATCTGGGATTGCAGGGTTTGGGATCTGGGATTGCAGGGGAGGGATCTGGGATTGCAGGGTTTGGGATCTGGGATTGCAGGGGAGGGATCTGGGATTGCAGGGGAGGGATCTGGGACTGCAGGGTTTGGGATCTGGGATTGCAGGGTTTGGGATCTGGGATTGCAGGGGAGGGATCTGGGATTGCAGGGTTTGGGATCTGGGATTGCAGGGGAGGGATCTGGGATTGCAGGGTTTGGGATCTGGGATTGCAGGGTTTGGGATCTGGGATTGCAGGGTTTGGGATCTGGGATTGCAGGGTTTGGGATCTGGGATTGCAGGGTTTGGGATCTGGGATTGCAGGGTTTGGGATCTGGGATTGCAGGGTTTGGGATCTGGGATTGCAGGGTTTGGGATCTGGGATTGCAGGGTTTGGGATCTGGGATTGCAGGGTTTGGGATCTGGGATTGCAGGGGAGGGATCTGGGATTGCAGGGGAGGGATCTGGGATTGCAGGGTTTGGGATCTGGGATTGCAGGGTTTGGGATCTGGGATTGCAGGGTTTGGGATCTGGGATTGCAGGGTTTGGGATCTGGGATTGCAGGGTTTGGGATCTGGGATTGCAGGGTTTGGGATCTGGGATTGCAGGGTTTGGGATCTGGGATTGCAGGGTTTGGGATCTGGGATTGCAGGGTTTGGGATCTGGGATTGCAGGGTTTGGGATCTGGGATTGCAGGGGAGGGATCTGGGATTGCAGGGGAGGGATCTGGGATTGCAGGGGAGGGATCTGGGATTGCAGGGTTTGGGATCTGGGATTGCAGGGTTTGGGATCTGGGATTGCAGGGGAGGGATCTGGGATTGCAGGGTTTGGGATCTGGGATTGCAGGGTTTGGGATCTGGGATTGCAGGGTTTGGGATCTGGGATTGCAGGGTTTGGGATCTGGGATTGCAGGGTTTGGGATCTGGGATTGCAGGGTTTGGGATCTGGGATTGCAGGGGAGGGATCTGGGATTGCAGGGTTTGGGATCTGGGATTGCAGGGTTTGGGATCTGGGATTGCAGGGTTTGGGATCTGGGATTGCAGGGTTTGGGATCTGGGATTGCAGGGTTTGGGATCTGGGATTGCAGGGTTTGGGATCTGGGATTGCAGGGGAGGGATCTGGGATTGCAGGGTTTGGGATCTGGGATTGCAGGGTTTGGGATCTGGGATTGCAGGGTTTGGGATCTGGGATTGCAGGGGAGGGATCTGGGATTGCAGGGGAGGGATCTGGGATTGCAGGGTTTGGGATCTGGGATTGCAGGGGAGGGATCTGGGATTGCAGGGTTTGGGATCTGGGATTGCAGGGTTTGGGATCTGGGATTGCAGGGGAGGGATCTGGGATTGCAGGGTTTGGGATCTGGGATTGCAGGGTTTGGGATCTGGGATTGCAGGGTTTGGGATCTGGGATTGCAGGGTTTGGGATCTGGGATTGCAGGGTTTGGGATCTGGGATTGCAGGGTTTGGGATCTGGGATTGCAGGGGAGGGATCTGGGATTGCAGGGTTTGGGATCTGGGATTGCAGGGTTTGGGATCTGGGATTGCAGGGTTTGGGATCTGGGATTGCAGGGTTTGGGATCTGGGATTGCAGGGTTTGGGATCTGGGATTGCAGGGTTTGGGATCTGGGATTGCAGGGGAGGGATCTGGGATTGCAGGGTTTGGGATCTGGGATTGCAGGGTTTGGGATCTGGGATTGCAGGGGAGGGATCTGGGATTGCAGGGTTTGGGATCTGGGATTGCAGGGTTTGGGATCTGGGATTGCAGGGTTTGGGATCTGGGATTGCAGGGTTTGGGATCTGGGATTGCAGGGTTTGGGATCTGGGATTGCAGGGTTTGGGATCTGGGATTGCAGGGTTTGGGATCTGGGATTGCAGGGTTTGGGATCTGGGATTGCAGGGGAGGGATCTGGGATTGCAGGGTTTGGGATCTGGGATTGCAGGGTTTGGGATCTGGGATTGCAGGGTTTGGGATCTGGGATTGCAGGGGAGGGATCTGGGATTGCAGGGTTTGGGATCTGGGATTGCAGGGTTTGGGATCTGGGATTGCAGGGTTTGGGATCTGGGATTGCAGGGGAGGGATCTGGGATTGCAGGGTTTGGGATCTGGGATTGCAGGGGAGGGATCTGGGATTGCAGGGGAGGGATCTGGGATTGCAGGGTTTGGGATCTGGGATTGCAGGGGAGGGATCTGGGATTGCAGGGTTTGGGATCTGGGATTGCAGGGGAGGGATCTGGGATTGCAGGGTTTGGGATCTGGGATTGCAGGGGAGGGATCTGGGATTGCAGGGTTTGGGATCTGGGATTGCAGGGTTTGGGATCTGGGATTGCAGGGGAGGGATCTGGGATTGCAGGGGAGGGATCTGGGATTGCAGGGTTTGGGATCTGGGATTGCAGGGTTTGGGATCTGGGATTGCAGGGGAGGGATCTGGGATTGCAGGGGAGGGATCTGGGATTGCAGGGTTTGGGATCTGGGATTGCAGGGTTTGGGATCTGGGATTGCAGGGTTTGGGATCTGGGATTGCAGGGTTTGGGATCTGGGATTGCAGGGTTTGGGATCTGGGATTGCAGGGTTTGGGATCTGGGATTGCAGGGGAGGGATCTGGGATTGCAGGGGAGGGATCTGGGATTGCAGGGGAGGGATCTGGGATTGCAGGGTTTGGGATCTGGGATTGCAGGGTTTGGGATCTGGGATTGCAGGGGAGGGATCTGGGATTGCAGGGTTTGGGATCTGGGATTGCAGGGGAGGGATCTGGGATTGCAGGGTTTGGGATCTGGGATTGCAGGGTTTGGGATCTGGGATTGCAGGGTTTGGGATCTGGGATTGCAGGGTTTGGGATCTGGGATTGCAGGGGAGGGATCTGGGATTGCAGGGGAGGGATCTGGGATTGCAGGGGAGGGATCTGGGATTGCAGGGGAGGGATCTGGGATTGCAGGGGAGGGATCTGGGATTGCAGGGTTTGGGATCTGGGATTGCAGGGTTTGGGATCTGGGATTGCAGGGTTTGGGATCTGGGATTGCAGGGTTTGGGATCTGGGAGAGGGCATCTGGAATCTTTGGGATCTCACCCTCTTGCCGAGGGGTCCGGGGGTTCCGTTCTCGCCTGTGGGACCTGGAGAGCCCTGAGGGGGGAGGGGAGGGAGGAAGCAAATCCTGAATTTCCCAAGGACTCAAATCCCAACATTCCCTAGGAATCAAATCCCGACATTCCCGAGTAGCAAGATTCCCAAATTCCCAAGGAATCCCATCCCAAAAGTCCCGAGTGGCAAGATCCCAACATTCCCAATCCCAGGCATCCCAATATTCCTGAACACTAGGGATCTCCACATTCCCGAGG